>JAPMOQ010013963.1:537837-621797 GCA_026543055.1 Argiope trifasciata
ATTCTGATTTATTTATTTCTTGAGAATAATTATATAATTAGTTAAGCAGTAACCTCGGATATTTGTTCTAAAAAAATTAACAAGGGTAAAAAATGCTATTTCGTTATTAAAAACGTTGTTGACTTTTCAAAAAAAAAAAAAAATGTGCGACATCTCCTTCTCAATACTTTTGTTAATTAATTGAACATCTTGAGTTCACCTTTTTCTTCTCATCATATTCAAAGTAAAAGACAAAAAAAAAAAAAAAAAAAAAAAACTTTGGGACAAAACGTTTTAAAAATCAATAATATCTTTACTTTTATGACCTGACTCATCTCAACTTTCCTAATTAGGGAAAAATATATAAATTTTAGCATATTTAAATACATAAATATATAAATTTTAGCATTTCATATAAATTTTAGCTTGTCTCATTAATATTCTATTTCGGGGTATCGCGAAATTCCTGGCAAATTTTCACACAGAGTGTAAAGTTTAATTTCCCAATAAAAGTTAAAATTTCTTATAAGCACATTTTTAAGATTAAATGAAGTGTTAAATATAATTTTTATCAATAATTTATTTTAAAATTAGACAACGTAAACAAGTCCTGCAAATCACTAACATTTTCCAGTAAATATTTTATAATTTGATTTTTAAAAATTTTAGTATTTTAAATTTCTTTTAATTTTATTATTCATGTCATTCTAGATTTAAGTAAGACAAAGTAATAGAATTAAGGATGAATGTGGTTTTTTTTATTTGAAATTTTTTCTACTTTCTTTCATTTCATTAAATATTATTTTGAAATGAGCATAATATCTTCAAAAGAAAGTTAAATGCTACTTTATAAAAGAAAGACACACACACACACACACACACACACACACACACTCACACACACACACACTCACACACACACACACACACACACACACACACACACACACACACACATATATATATATATATATATATATAATAATGCAATAATAAAAAAATTAGGATTTGAAATACAAAATTTGGTTAATTTATCTTGTATTTGTTTATTCTCTTTTATGCGTTTATAAATTCTCTCCTTTTTTACATAATTTTCCCCAATTTTTGAATAACATGCATTGTGAAGGAATTTAAATAAAACAAATCTTTTATAGTAAAAACAAAAACAAATAATAAGTGACGCGTAAAATACAATTAATCATATTTAATACAGAACAAATGTAAAATAAAATACACAATATCAAATATAACACAAATTTTAAAAAGTATAATAAAAAATGAGAACACATATTTATAATTTATGCATAAAAACTCGACTCTGTATCAATGAATGTAATAGTACACTCTAAAAACATGTATTTTAAAGAATTTATCTTTGTTAATTAATGTGTTTATTAATAATTAACAATATAAAGCTGAAACAATGTGATAAATTGCTTTTACTTTTCTGGAAAGGGGAGCTCGTCTGTTTTATAAATTATGTATAAACCCGAGAAATATCAATTAAAAAGTTTTCTAATTGTATTCACTTCCTAAACAAAATGAAAAAATATGACCTACAAAAGCTTCAAAAATTAAACAATCAATATCCAAATGAAATTCTGTAAACCTGCTATTAGCGTGTGTCCTGCTTTTCAGCTTTTGAGAGATTATCACAATGTAAGTCTAATCATTTTTCACAGGAAATGGTATAATTACCTGCCGCTAATTGACTTTCCTGGTGCTAAATCTATGCTTTATACAAAGGGATAATTGTTTCAGGATATTATTTTTAAATTTTTGATTTGACAAGGCTGGGGTAAATTTGTTTCCTGAAAACTTTTAATGTTCCCGTGTTTCATTAGTTAAAAGGCATTTTTATGCATTTTGTAAAAATTCTGAAATTAATGATTTGTAAGCTAAGCTCTGAAAGAAAGTGATCTGTTGAATGTGTTATAGTTTATGATTTAACTTTTTTTCCCAATCATAACAATGGAATTTTGCAGTCAGTTTTTAATTCCTGAATGAAAAATTATTCGCGCATCTTTGCTAGATAATTGATGGTTTAAAAATTATCCTCAACTGCTTTTCAATGGCAACATATATTTTCATCATTTCAAAATTGAATGGCAGAATCATAGATTAATGTTAATTAAATTTATATTTTATAGGAGTGGCGCCATCTGGCAACAAATTTTAGTATATTTGTTTGAATAAATGTCTTTATAAAAGTTAATTATTATTATGTACTTAGCACAAAATATAAAAAGCAAATACGCAGATTTAAAAAAAGTTGTTTTGAAAATGTATCTTTTAGCCTATGAAAAAGCAGAAATATTTTTTGTTATCTTAAAAAAAAAAACCCAAAATAAAATAGTATAAGTGAGGCTTTGTACATGTTATAATTATAATCTAACAATTTTTGAAAAACCAAATTATTTTATCACTATCTGAAAATAGAGGATATTTTATACATGTGACTTAAATGTCTGCTATTTCTATAAATTTTTTACATTTAAAAAATGTAAGTCTGATTCCGTGATTTTTGACTTAAAATAGTTTAAACGCAATAATAAAATTATGCTTTGGGGGAATTTATTTTTTATGCAATTTTAGAAGAAATTTAAAGTTTAATGTTTTTCAAAAATTATAAGATTTATAATTTAAAACTTTTTACAATATTTATGCTCATAATAAGATCTCGTGTGAACAGTTGCTATTGAATCTGATTTTATTTAAATAACATATGTAAATGCTATCATGTTACGTTTTTCCAAGTCTGCAGCATTTATTGATGAATAGATAATTAGCTCTATATTCCGTTGGATGTAGGCAATGCTTTCACCGGATCTCATACCCAGTGATTTTAGTAATGGGGTAATCCTAATTGCTTGGGTTATGAGGGGAATGTTGATAATAAAGACAGATTGAAAGAGAATATTATGCAGCAGTTCTCAAAAAATTAGCTTCGAATTGTTACATTTTGCAATACAGAATGCAATTCAAAAGAAATATCATGTGTAATGCATCAATTGGGAACTAATAGAATATTTCAAACGATGCAAGTATAAAATTTCAAGAGGAATGTTTGATTTCTTAATTCTTTCGACTAACTGTCAACTTTAAATAAACTTGATGTATAGCGTCATGCTGATATTGGCGATGAAAATTTGATTTTTTTTCATGAATCGAAACCCCGTTGACTGATTGGATATATATTCAGTAGAATAGATTCAGTAACATAAATTCAGACATTCAGTAGAATGGAATTTATACCATCAAAAGCAGAACTATTTTTCTTACATTCTTCTTGAATATAATATAACTTTTGAAATTGTATGAAATAAACTCAAAATAAATAATTCGAGAATAATTTAAGACTATGTCTTTTCAAATTATGTTTTATATCGAGTCAGTACATTGAGGAGTAATAAAAAAATGCTTCTTAAGCCTATACCTAGAAGACGCTTTAATTAAAAAGCTCCAACTTGCACAAACAAGCTCAGTAAGAAAATTTTATCCATCCATATATCTACCCCTTCTTTATGAAGTGAGCTCGATCAATGTTTTCGAATTAATTAGATTACTTCTCTTCTTCCACAAAATGCTATAATTTGCTCGGAACCTCAAAAAACAAATATTTTTTCACGAAATTACCAAAATAAAATATTGGGAGAAACAGTGGATGTATGATTACCCACTAATAACAACGAAAAAAACGTCAGAAGGCTTCATCGACGAAAACGAGGACGTCTCATTCAGCATTAATCAGCTACAAGTGTATTCATTACATTATTCTTCAAAACAAGTCTGAAAGAGGTTGTTTTGGGAAGACATAATTTTCGTAGATGATACTTTCTTTTTTTTTAATGTTTTCTTCCCATATTTCATACTACTAGTTCTTCCCAACATTTTCTTTTCTTTTTTTTATAAAGCATTGAAGTTTTGCTTTATTCTATTTTCTCGGTATTTTAGAATCGTAGTAAAATTGGAATCTTTCCCTAATTGCATGTGTGCATTCTGGAGCCTCTAATAGATATGGGGTTTAATTAAAACCATTAAGGAGGCTTGGCAATAAAACATTAGTCTGAGCTGATTATTTTCTGAAAAACTTTGTTTCTACTTATTCGTTCGTATCAATGGTACTCGATAGTTTTGACTTTTGAGAGAAGAAGAAATACATATATATATATAACTATATATACATATATACATATATATATATATATATATATATATATATATATATATATATATATAACTATTTTGTTTTATAGAAGATTTTTAAATGCTTTAAAACTGTTTACCGACTTATGCGCATTTGAACGATTGATATGGAAAAAAAGGAAATCATTTTTAACACGAAATAATATTTAAATTTATACCATATTAAACTGAATTATAAGACTTAAATAATGTTTAATGAAATTTTATGCTTTTTTAGTCACGTCATTAAAACTCCACATTTACTAGCATTCTATTTTCTAAATGTATATACTTAAACTAAATTAGAGCTTTAAGTATATAAAAATATACAAAGTCATATAGCATATAAGCAAAATAATATCCTCCATAGTAATACCCTTTTTCAAAAATCTCTCAATGTATGCAAAATATCAAGAATTCCTGTTTCAATTTTAGAATTTTAAGAACTGAAAATGTTCAGTTATGCCATTAAGTATTTATTGTTAACAGGCACTAGGAATGTACATAAAATTATACTGTAATTAATGTTTGGTTATTCAAAATCTGAAAATAAATTAGTAATATTCTTGGAGAACATTTCTTTCATCGGTAAAAGGCAAAGTATTATAGTTTTTTCTTGGAATTTTTCTCATAGGATTATTTAAGAATTCATTCACATTACGTTTCGTTGACGAAATTGGTGAATGTTGAGTTGAAGGTTTACACATCCTTTGGATTGTTACGAGATATTTAAATAGAATCATCGTTCCCTTTTGTATCAAATTAAAATTTGTAGCTCTTCGAATCAAAAATAATTCTAACTTTCATTTTATTTTTAACAAGCATTACAAATGAGGATTTTGTAGAGAATGTGAAAAGTGAGATCCAAGTACGATGCATCAGTCATTTCATTAGATAAGCAAATCTTACCATAGAAAACATCAACGATAAAGTTTCTCACTAAAGTACATAATATTTAAGGCTTTTGTTATTGCTATATTATTAGAAAGTATATTAACTTCCGATTAAGATATAATCATTTGATATGTCATAAGAAATATTAAATCATTTTATACGTCTAATGCTCTTAAACTTTTTCGAATAAAACTATTTTAAGATTAGTCAATTTTAAAGCTGAATGGTAAATAAAACTAGAATTTTAATTATTTAAACTAGAACTAGAATTTAAGTATAATTAATTAATTCGTTAGTATAATTAAAATTCTAGTCAAACTAGAATTTTAATTATACTTGCGAATGCTTTTAAATCACGTAATTGACAATTATATACCTCTCTAATTAAAACTAACCAGTTACAAATAATTAATTATGTGATTAATTAATAGCTCATTTAATATCACTAGCCTTATTACAGATCTTGGAAGCATGTTGCTCCGTAGATAACAAAATATTATACCGAGAGCAAAAACTCTAAGAATTTTTGTATCAACTTCGATGTTTTTTCTGTATTTAGTGAATTAAACAAAAAAAAAAAAATGAATTCAGTCTCAACAGGGACAAAAAGTAAGAGAATCCCGCTTCTTAACCATAATGAAATAAAAAAGCAGCTTCTTCTCAACAGATTACAAACAAGACAAAAGAAGTCGTGATAGATATACGGATTTTTTGTGAGACAGATCCCCTTAAAAAAACTCTGTAAACTGCAGTTAAAAGAAGACAAAAAAAGATACGAGCACCTGTAATGCATCCTTCAACTTCAAAAGTACCTCCATAATCCGGAAGAACAGTCTTCTCTATTGCTCAACGTGAAAAATTATACTTTGGAGATTAGTATAATCTTTTAAGCCTTAAATGCATTGGGGGAAAAAATTAGCGTCCATTGGTGTACTTCTAACGGGCATTTTTTTATGTGTTCAAACTTTTCGTACTGAAAATAGGTACAGTCTGTTATTACTAAATCAGTTTTTAAGAGGTACATAATTCAAGGATAATGAATGCTCTTATCAGGCTGTTTTGTATGCCGTTTCTGAAAATTTGATTACATTGATTTTTTTTCCCATCTTTGATAAAAATGGGTGGTATTAAGAAGAAGTGTAATGTTGGAATTAGAAGTAAATTAAAAATACCTTAATCACAAAGAATCAATTTTTGTTTGATACTGCTTGAGTTTAAATAAATTAAGCAAAAAAAGGTATTGTGAAAATAACTATTCTGCGTTTCACAATATAATGCATTTATTGATTAAAAAAATTATTTGCACCAACTAAATATTTTGTTTATGTTCAGACTAACAAAACAACAAAAAATCAATTTCTTTTCCCAATTCCGGGATCAATTTGATTTCTTTGTATAAGTGGAATTGATCTAAATAAAAAAAAATCATGTTATTCCTTTAAATGATTATTGCCACATCTTGATGTTTTCTCCACGGCTATTAGATATAAATAAATTTATTTATTATTATTATTTATTTATTTATTTATTTAAATATAGTAAGATTATTTAATTAAAAATAGTAAGGATTATTTTCTGTTATTGACACTTAAAAGAAAAATCTGAATTAATTAAAAATAAACGATAGGATTATTTTAACTCATTAACAGAATGTTAAATATAACCACATCACTTTCTTATCTGTATTTATAAATTCATTTATATTTGCAAACAAGATCTAACATAAATAATTGATTAGAATGAAATGGTTCGTAGAAGTCAATTTTCGATAAAAATATGATAGGGAATATTGGAACCTATTCCAAAAAGTGCTTTTGGAAGCTTATTTTATTGTTACTAATTGGTAAAAATTCTTATTTCAACGTTCACATTTTAAAATCTGTTTATAATGTTGAAATTTCTCAGTAGAATATTTTGAAAAACAGTTGAAGAAAAAATTCTGAATCAAAATTTGCTGACTTTCTTAGACAATATGTATGTTTTGTTTTTAAAATCTCTATAATGTCAAAAAAAATAATTAAAAAAGATGAAATAACTGGGTCACAATAATTGGTTTATTGTTCATTCGGTCGTCATCAATTTCCATGAAGATTGGGATTCATATTTCTTTCAAATTTTTCGAATTTTCTTTTAATTGCAATATAAAACTTCCTGTGTAAGTTATCATCAGTTAATTGAATTAAAAACAATGTTTTAAATAAACCTAAGAATGTTTAACTAAGGCTGCTCAAAATAATAAATTAAATAAGAAATCAACGAAAGAGAATAAGAATAAATAATAAGAATAAAGAAGAGAATAAGAAACTCAAAGAATAATCTTGTAATCTATGTGGAAAAAAAGTTTATGGCCGTTATGGAAACGCACTAGTTTTTAGTTAGACCTTCAGCGATTGATTTACTGATGATTTTTTTTTAAATTTTTGACTAAAATGATTAGAGATTCACAACACTTTCTCCTGAAAATGCCATACATGGTTAACATTTTTATTTTTATTAGCCATTTGAACTATTAATTTACGTAATTTCCTAAGGTGATGCTCCTATTACGTGATATTTGTTTAATCAATTCCTATACTAATAGTAGGGTATTTGAGGTATCGAAGCGTTTTACTTAATACTTTCAATTAAATACAAATTTAATATTAATCATAATT
This sequence comes from Argiope trifasciata, assembly GCA_026543055.1. Taxonomy (NCBI): domain Eukaryota; kingdom Metazoa; phylum Arthropoda; class Arachnida; order Araneae; family Araneidae; genus Argiope; species Argiope trifasciata. The sequence goes on from JAPMOQ010013963.1 coordinate 545,550, forward strand.
AAAAGAATGGGTATTGCTTATTAATAAACATAATTTTTAGGAAATACTTTTTTCTAACATGGAAGAAGACTAAGTTGTAAATTTTTAAAAAGAGGATTTTGCATGAATTTTCTCCTCTTTTTTTTGGTGCGATTTTCTTTTTTGCTGGAGTCAGTTGGAATTTCTTTATTTAAAAAAACCTATGGATTCTAGGTAATAAATATTGCATCTTAACCATGAAATACAATTATAAAAGAACTTTAACATTACTTGAAAAAAATTTTTTTTTTGCATTTCAACTATTTCGTTTTGAATTTTGAGAGCAATTGAAAAAAAATCGATAACTGGAATTTGAAATCTCCAGTGGATATAAATAGATATTTAAAATGAGTCTATTTAAAGTAAACTGTATTCAATAGAAATTGACTTATATAACGTATTCTTTTATGTACAAACACTTGGGTCTCGGAACATTGGGTGTATTCTCTCTGACTACAAGCCAAATGTTTTTATATTCGAAATATATTTTTCCTTCAATGGTTTCACTTTCCAATGTAACAGAATCGAAAAATATTCTTGGCGACATGATACTTTTTTTTGCACGGAAAATACTTTACGTTCTATCAAATATCCGCAGAGAGCATATCCAAGCGAAGTCTTTTTTGAATACCCGGCAGATATCCAAATATGATATATTTCTTGAATATTTATTTTGGATTGCTGGCAAATGCATATACAAGGCACATTTCTGACTCAGGCCCGGTAAGTACCTGTCAAAGCTTGACACGACAAGTATTTTTGTTGTTTGTTTTCAAATAGTTTTTGGGATATATTAAGGAAAAGCTAAGATAAGGAATCTAAAGTTTCGGTGGATGTTTATCGTCTCACATTTATTTTGTAAAGTAAATTCAGGGGATTTAAAATGAGTTTTAAAGTCAATAAATCAGTATCTAGATTCAGAAATATACGAAACTTAAATTTTGTAACAAATGTAGAATTATCATTTGAAAGTATACTAAATTTGCGTTTTGTAAAACTATAAAAATTCATTGGCCCATTTTTCTATGAAAATATGTTTTCTAAAAATAGGCATTTCAAACCAATTTGTAAAGTGTAAATATTTTTTTGATTCATTCAATTTATTTTATTGAAAATTGTCAACAGAACATAGTGCATCGTTGCATTTTTTTGAAAATTAATTAAAGTACTCATACACACACACGCACCCAAATATATATATATATATATATATACACACATACACTTAATGTCTGTCCTACATAATGCCCATGTTGATCACATAGCAAACCCAATATCATCGATCTTCAACAAAATTTTCTGGCAGCGTTAAAGTCTTGGCTTTAGAAAGGAAGGGTTTCAGGCTCAAGACCTGGCGTGAAAGCGGCTCTGCTGCATGTTAAATCCATCCGGACCAAGTATCCTTCCTCTGGTGTGTATAGGGGAGTTCCAGCTCAGGTGTCGTTCTCGTTATGTGATTGCAGTTCTAAATTACGAAGTATGTCTCAAAACAGCTCTAGTGCTGCTTTGAAACGTGGCAAAACATATAAACCAAACCATCTACATCTTTTTCCTCTATCGGTTAAGTGTCCAGATAACCAAACCTGCACAACTCCTATTTTCGAAATTTATACCATCATTCAAAACGCGATAACATCACATCCAATAACAAAGAAACATTATTCCAAATATGAAAAAAAAATGGCAGGTAGCATGATATTTATGAAGACAAAAGCTTTAAAATGTGCGCTTTTACATATTCAGATAAGATTGTGGAGTTTTGGACTGACACCAGCCTACGCCATGGATAATAAATGGGAGAACAGTATCAAATCAACAATTATCTTTAATTATGTTTCAAAAGGGATAGTAAGCATAAATTTTATAAACTTCTTCTCTCATTTTTATGGAAAAAAGATTGAGCGTATGGCCGTAGTTATTATGTGTAAATACAATACGATTGCTTTTAAGGGAACTGCGTGTGGCTATCATTTTTCAAAAGCAATTATCTCAAAAACTTCTGGGCGTAAAGCCACGGCTCTTTGATCACTTCTCATATTCTGACGTTGAGAAGTTGTTTTATGAATATGTGGGTTAACATATATATGTTGAAAACAGTTAAATATAAAAATGATTTAAATGAACTGGTAATCTGGTTGTTTTTTTGCTTTATTGTACCAATGTTTACATGAACTCTAAACAATAATTTATTTTATATCTTAATCACAAATTAAAAAGCAATTTTCAAAACTATAAGTAAGTCCAAATTTCCATTTATAATTGAAAAGGATGAATAAAGCAAAAATTGATAGCAAAATATTTAAAAAATAGCCTTATATATAAAGCTTAAAAGTATATGCCTTTTTCCGTTTGATTTATTACACAGTTCACTAACGTTGAGAAGCATCTATTCTCTTCCAGCAACTGCCTACTAGGTGGAACAAATTTATTGAACGAACGAATCTTTCTAACCCCTCCCTTTTCTTTAAGGTTTTAAGCTTTAAGAAATAGGGATTCTATTTAAGCTTTTGCCTTTACTTCCATGAACGTGGACTAGAAACTAACCACCCCCTACCCCCAAATGAAGGAAAAGAAATAGTTGTTCACACTCCACAGTAAAAAATAAAAATACAAACTAAATAGAAAAGAAAATTCTTTAAAAAAAACACAAAGAAGTTTTAGCAACCTCTGAAAAACTCTTGAAACTCAGAGATGCCGTCTATATTTCACGTCTGTCAACCCTACAATCGAAGCGATCAATAACAAGGGAGTCTAGTTTTAAGTACCCCCCACACAAGAAAAAAGGTTTGTATTTTGCTTCCAAATTTTCTTTTTCTGTTATTTTAGCCATTTTTTATTTCGAGTAGTTCATTTCCTGAGTTGATCTCCTTCCATCTTGCTAAGCAGCAAAGATTAGTTAATGGTAACGACATCGTTTACTATGTCCAGGGCATTTCTTCCAGCTGTCTTTGTGTTTTCCAACCCCCCCCCATTCCAGCTTCAAGATTGCCCTAAACCTTTTCTTTCTGTCCAAAAATGTGAAACGTGAGCAGTCACTGCTCATTAAAGTTTTAAAATGATGTTTCAATGTATAATTTTCTGAGATGATTTGGAATATGGGTCTGTAAATATGAAAAAAAAAAGTTTAAATCTATGAATGCTTCGGAATCAATGGCATATGGCTCTTGATAAATTATATAATGAAATGCAGGGTGATACAAAAGTCATCACAAGTTTAAAATCAAATTTCCGCAAATGAATGATAATCAGAAGTCGTTCGTACAGTACTATGGGAATAAGGTGCTTTTTCACACTTAATCAGAAATTACGGTATTTCTGATATGAAAATCAATTTAAACCACCAGACAGCTCTGTAGTTATTTTACTATATAAGACGCAAGTTCGAATCTTGTTAATCGATATAAATAAAAAAGAACCAAATTTGGTATTGTCTGTCATTTAGCGATACGATCGACAGTATTAAGATACGAAAAGGAAGTACGCGACAATATTAAGAACGATATGTTCTACCACACCATCTTATGGTGTATCACAATATTGGTAATAAATAATGTTAATGATGTAAAAAGTAAAGTTACTCCTATGAGAATTTTTTATCTGAATGCAAGATGAAACTCTCGCTTTTATCAATCCGATCAATATTGGATATATGTAAGTAGTGGGAATGTTTAAAATATTTAGTGTTTCAAATTGTAAATTATGTTACTAATAAATTTTAGATTTGAGACAGCATTTTATCGTAAACTAAGGTTTGATTAAATTAAAAAATATTAATTAATTAATTATTTTTCTATCTTTTTTATATTCTGAACGAGGAAAAGAGTAAAAGTCTTAAAATTAAAAAATAAATAAATGTCTTAAAAAAATTACACGTTTTCAGCAAATTTCATTTATAAGCCTAAAGAAGTTTTTTTTTCGTTTTCAATTATAAAAGTCTTCAATTCAAGACCACAACGCTATTTTTTTTAATTCTAATTTTTATATATATTTTCAATAAAGGTGCATTCGCAATTTTTGATAAAATTGATTTCAGAATTCTCACATGCATGGGGCGCAAATGAATATTCTTCGCGAACATTCATTAAATTCTCCTAATTTGTTAGGCTTAGTTTGGAATTTGGAAAATGAGCATTCTAAATAATTCATCGTGAAAAGGCTTTACACAGACTTATTCTTATCAGTAAAATACCTCGCTGGCAAAATTCTTAGTTTCAGAATGATAACATTTCAGCTTAAAATGGATAATTTAAAACTGGATAGACTTGGGGGGGGGGGGTGAACAAAGAAAATACATGTTGTCCTTGTGTAGATACACAAGCTCATTCTTCACTTAACTATACACACCAGAGATAATTTACGTTATTGGCCTTATAAATTATGAAACACTGTTACATATATTCAGTTAAACTTTCAGACTGGATTTATTTAGTAACACGTAACAAGCATATTTATTATTTGAATATACTAAGTATTATAAGTTGAACTAGATGGGCTAAATGAACATTTTTCTTTTAGAAATATAACAGTGCATGTCTGTCATTGTAACAAATTTTTGTTTGGTATTGGCCTTACAAGTATTTTATTAAAAATTAGTAATTTACATTTTTAATTAGCATCGCATAACTAGGATATTTATTATTTGAAAATATTATTTGACTTGGATGCACTAGCTGTATATTTCTCTTTTTGAAATATATTCGTTTGTGTTTCTCATAATAAACAATGTGAACTAATAAACACTTTAATAAATAAAAATATTCGAAATGTGCTTTAATTTATAAAATTGTTTATTGATTCTCAGAAATAATATGTTTTTTGACGTTCCTTAAGTCTTTAACAATAGATAATATACAAATTGATGTGATAAATTAGTTATTTTTTCTAGTTTCCATTGTCGTTGTTGTGTAGTTTAATTCAATGCAAACTACACAACTCCCTATTGCAAGGCTAGGCAATTGCATGTTTCACCAAAACGTAATAAAACTTAAAAACGAGCGATTTATTCAAAAAAATAATTTAAAAAATAACTACTCATTTTGTGTTATATAATTAATGAAGATCGGATGTCAAAACGTTCGATATATTTGATATCAGTCAACCTGTGATGGGTTATCCAATTTCTAGGCTTAATGATGTAATGGGAAGCAACGATTTACATTGAACTTCGGTCTATTATTCAGTCTATATTAGATCTATTCTATAATAAACTTGACACAAGATGTATTACGTTCAGTAGATTTTCATAGTTTAACATTCATGGTTTACGTTGTCAGAATCAGGGTACAAATCTCCGATTTAGTGTATTGTAGATTCATGTGTTGTTACAGGGTAATTGATTATTCTATAGAATAAACATTGATGTAAGCACATTGCAATGGTTTATGGCAAACTTCCTTGACGAATTTATAAGATAACGATTTTATGAATAAGTTTACACAAGTTAATGATTTTTTTAATCTTAAGATGATTTTCTAATTAACTAAATTATGATGTATGTGAAATTAAACATAGTAGCATTCTTTTTGTTTTTAAACGCCTTCTTTTTATTTTATTAGTAAAAATTAAAAAAAAAATTCAAATTTCGTGAAGAAAATATGAGGGTATAAATTCAAAAGAATTTTTTTTTTTTTTGGCTCCGAGATTAAGTATTTCTTTTAATTTCAAATTTCTAATTTAAGAATATTTCATTTGATCCAAAACACTAGACAGTAAGATTTCTAATCAATTTAGAAACACAGTACATTAAGGGTCATGCATCAATTTTGAATACCAAAAATATAGTAAATCATTTTTAAAGAATTTGGGTAAATCCATAAAAGTTAAAATTTATAAAGAAATAATTCAAAAAAAGGAGATTCGTTTTTAATTATGTGATGGGCTGAGAAGTTGTATTATATTTTATAATGATGGCCATTATAATGTTCTGTCAAAACTAACTAAAAGTTTTATAACTTTAAAACTCGTATTAACATTTATGACATTGACAATTTCGACAAGAACGATAATGAAAGAAATTTGTTTTGGGGAATTTCTAATTAAACATTCATTACATAAATTGCATAAGTAAGACGTTTAATCTCATAATTATCTTATGGATAAAGAGGAAGAAATGATTTATGAAGCCTTCATAATAAAGAAATAGTTTCTGCTTCATTATCATAAATTTTAGATTATATTTAAAATAGCTATTTTCATCCATAAAGATTGATAGGAAAATGATCTGATTGTTTTTGAAAGAATTTAATTTGTATGCAAGGATACTGAAGCAAAATGAATTAATTTTATATAAAAGAAACTATGAAAACTAAAATAGTTACATTTTCATAAAATAGAATAACTGTTTTTATAAATTTGGATATATTTTTCGTGAAATATGAGCCTTGTTTTGAGGATTTGTATTTACCGATCAGCATATGAATATAATTTTCTACACGCTTAGCACTTTCTCTCGCAACTAAAATGTAAAGCTTCGTATTTCAAGTATTAATTTTATCTTTAAAAATTAAGAATAAAAATATTTTTCTTAAACTATAAAGTTTATTTCAATTCCTCGAAAAATTGTATTTTATATTCACGTTGTTATTGTTACTTAGGTCAGTTCTACAAGCCAGTTGACGAAGATTTTATATTTATATAACATATTAATCGTATTTCTTGAGCTTAAAATTCTATTAATAATTTTTCCTATTTTCCAAAACATTTTTAAAAATATGTTCAATGACTTTTACCAGTTTTTATATTATTCTGAAAACATGCAATTCGTATTAATTTCTTAAACAACCTTCATTAAAAATGGATTAAAAAAGATTTTTAGTAATTTAATTTTGTACCCAAGAACAATTATTTAATGCTATATTTAGAAGCGCTAAGTTCTTTAAATGTTAGAAAATGGAAAATAATAAGCTAATTTTATTAGCTTTACAACAGATAATCATGCATAAAAATTAAATAATTGCATTTTTGAATACGTAACAAATTTTAGAATTGAAATTTATCTAAATCCAACATTAAAAAAATTGCACATTTAATTTCTTTCCAAATATATATATTAAAGCATAGATTAAAAAAATATTTCAGAATTTTTGTTGTGATTTTAATTAGATTCTTAAAACAGATCATTGATGTTGATATGGCACTTAATGTAAGGTAAGTACATTTGAAATAACTTTAAAACATTCTCAAGTTGCCAACAGCAGATAAAATGGAGAAGTAAGTATAGCTTTTTAAAACTGCCTTTTATTTGGGTACCTAGATTTAACACTTGTTAGCTTTGTTGTATGTCAGTTCCACAGAATAAATTCCTTGACATACATATTTAATTTTTTTGCATGCATATTTAAGTATTTTACATATATATTTAAAATTTCATTTATCACCGTGATAATTTAATTCATGATTCCCTACGTATTTTTCATTTACAATTTGTAACTTTGCGTCAAGACGTAGCACTGTCTAAAAAAATATTTCATTGTTATTTCGCATACACTGTGTCGTTTTTCAAAGAACTATGACGTCACCGGAATATATATATATCTATATGAAATAAAATTAAAAAAATTATAAAATAATAACACTAAAATTATAAATTATTTACATATTCTTATTACAAAAAAGTATGAAAAAAATTAGGAAAATAAGGAATTACTTGCATTTTGTAAGCTCTGTTAAACAGTAAATTGATTAAACAGCAATTCAAAGCAAAAAATTTTAACATTGCTATACCATTATTTATATTTAAGAAATACATGGCATGTGTGAAAATATTGTTGATAATTCTAACTAACAGCATAGCACTAAACCAATACAGTGTTTAAACAATAAAATTACAACTGCTGTTTCTAAGTCCCCAATTTTATTTTTGAAATATGGAGAGTTAAATAGCAGTTTGATTAATTATCAGAAATATGAGAAATTGCTATAGAAGTCTTTATACTTTTGTAATTGTTAATTTACAGATTTGTAAGAGGTTGCTGCAAAATTTTGGACCTAGTTTGGTTTCTACAACCATTTTAAATTTAAGTCTATGCCATTTACTAAAATTGCAACCATTTTTCATTTAAATTCGAATGTTCAACACAAGTCTGAGTTTAAATCGACTGTTTCGCATTAAGGACAAGTTTCAATAAATATTTCATGCTGTCGAAATTTTTTGAATGCCTTCAGGCATTTAAAGGGAAAGAAAGTTTGACACTCAAATGGCGATAGAACTTTACATTATTTATATACGTACACAAACACCTAACCAGCCAAAGAGAAACATGCAGTTTCAAACATAGGGAGAAGAAAGGTTTTATCATAAATGGCAACAAAGGGGTTGTAAACAAATAGAAGTTTACAATTTTTTTTTCCCAAAATAGATAGAAAAGGCTGGATTATTTTTTAAAATTATGAATTAAGAGTTTTCATTATCAGTCAGGGACCATGATCTTTCTACCGATTAAGGTAAGGAATTAAGTTTTCGTAAGCACTTTATGATAATCAATCTTATTATATAAGCCTTTACATATATATTACTAATGAAATATATAAACCTAACATATAAATAACATTATTTTTTCAAATAACTTTTTTATTATCTTTAGTTCATATTGTAGATTAAATTCTAAGAATAATGATGCTCATATATTAACGATTTTTAAAATATCAAATAATAATAGTTCTTAAAACATATTTAGAATAAATATTATAAATATTTAAATTTCTGAGCAACAAGGCAAATTGTGGGCAATTCAGAAGGTAAGCGTTATTTAAAACTAACTATATAAATTACTAACGATTATGCAAATTCGTTACGCGTATGAAGTTACCAAAATTTGTTGAAATATAGAGTGAACTAATTGCGCCACGTTTTCTCCTCTGTTTAATTTGCTTTATCAGTCGAATTTATTCGGCATTTATGAAAAACTCCTTTATTTGTTTGAGACAGTTCGAAAATAAGTCTAATCAAAGCTAACTAAGTTATAATCTATAAAAATTATACTAACAAAGCTTCGAACAGAAATAAAAGGGTTTTTAAAATTTCGGAAGGTTGTATAGCAAATCATAGCAAAATATGATTAAAAGTTTTGAAAAGTACATATTTTTGATATTTATACCTTACGTTTAGTATATAAAATCATTCAATTTCAAAACGCTATTTGAAAAAAAAAAACTGTATTTTAACGCAAGTAATAGAAACATGATATACTGAAATATGTTTTAAAAATTCTCTCACCTAAAATTCACATTTCATCATTACCAAAGTGGATACATTATTTCATAAATGTGCAAGTACATAAAAGGAATAAAACAATATTCTTTTATTGGTGTTTGAATAATGGACTGATTTATCTCTTAAAATTCAAATATTGTTCATTATTTATTTTTTTCAAGATAATGGTTTCATTTCTATATCTTAGACTTCAAATATTTTAATACGTTCCTGATGCTACAACCAGCCATAACTCTAAATCAGCATAACATTCAAACCGATATTTGTCAAAACTGTTTCATTCGATTTGTCTAAAACGTTTGACTAATTTACTCTATAGATAGAATATCAACAGAAGAAGGACGATACACCTCTACAAAGACTAACAGTAAGGTAAGTGTATCCTTTTATGATATTTCATTATATATCAGTTTCAATTTTTTTATAATTGTGAATTAATTTTTAAAAAGTAACACGAAGTCTTTATTATATTGGAATGAAAGAGTAGGTATTAATATAATCTTATATGTTTCAATGCATATGTAGGAACAGTTTTTAACTTTAAATGTGTAAATACTAAGCTACTAGTCTTGTTTATAATTTTGTATGTATAATAATTTATGAGAAACATTCTGTAACTTCAGTTTACTGGAAACTAAATTGATCATATAGTTACAAGTTTACAGAAATTATTTCTTAAGAATCCATACTATTGTAGCATAATAAATAAAATTTAAAAAAATGTTAACTAATGTTTTTGATTGGTAAGACAGGCAGTCAAAGGATCACGATAACAAGTTTATGACAAGTTTGAATTATTAAAAAGAACCATCAACATAAATCCTGGACTAGACTTTTGGCTGTTTTTGTGTATATTTTTGAACACAATAATGGTAGATTTTATTTATTGTCCGTGCTAGTTATAGGTTGAACATTAGAAAGGGTTATAGAAAATAATTCGTTAGGAATAATTAGGACAATGAAAACATGAGCATGGAATTTTGACAAATGTCAATTTTTTAGAAATAATCCACAAGAAAGCGGAAACAATATTTTTTGCGTGTGGATATTGGCTATTAAACGTTCGCTTTAAAAGCCATGTTTTGAATTTAAAAAAAAAACATCTTTCTAGCTGTGATAATGCTTCTATATATCTAAGTAATATCTCAGTCTAAAAGAGTTTCGATTACGAAATCACAATATTTTACTTAATTAAGGAACATATGGAATGTCATCTTGTTTCTATGACACCATCCAAATCCACTACATTTTCAAATAATTTATTCCAAAATTAAGCCTGTTTTTATAAATGCAATAACTTTCTTTCAACCATTTTTATAGCCCGTCAAACATATTGTTATCAGCAGAAATAAATGCATAATTACTACAATACTATTATAATGTCTTATTCGATTGATTTTCTCTCCTTATATTCAAAGAATGTCTTTTCCAAAGATTCTACTTCTGATTCAATGGTTTTTCCCCCAAGACCTCTCATTCAAATATTTTAGATATGTTTTAGACAATATCAGATAAAAATAATGTTTCAGTATACTTGCAGAATCATAGTTTCATGGCTATTTGAATATACATAAATAATAATTATTTTTCAAATACAAACAAATGTAGTTGTTTTGAATTGATCATTTTTTTCTATCATCACATTCTTTAGCTTCCCTTTTCGGAAGTTACAATTTATATCACACATCATATTTCGAGAAAAGAATTTTTTGAGATTCATTTTTGCATAATTTTGCATATTATTCAAGTATTGTGGTATACGTTCCATTGTTCTTTATTTTGCTTTTCGAGGTTGTCACGTATGCAACTTTAACTCCTCTAAAATTGAAATTAGGGTTTTATGATGCTTTCGATTATCTGGTTCTACGTTTGAACGAAATGTTCTCTGAAATGTAGCTGCATTCGGAAGATGCCTTGAAAAGTCAAATAGAATATATTCGAAAGGAAATAAAAATCGAAATATATATGCAGAGTTCTGTAACAACAATTCTGTTCCTACGATTTAAAAAGTTTATATTTTATTTTCAAGACATTGCTGCTTTTGAAAATAGTTTGACATACCATATATATATTCATATATACATATATATAGGTTTAACTTCTGGTGATAGAATGCAAGAAATGATATAAATTTATATCTCCAAAATTTTAAAGCTTTAGAAGCTTTATGATAATTCAAAATTCAATTTTGATTGCAATTAGTTTAAAGTAAAGAAAATTGGAATTTATATTCTTATATAATATTTCGTTTATTCTTATTTCAACTTAGTTAATTTTACTATTGAACCATTAAAGCGCATATATCTTCGCCTGAAGCTTTTTGGTTCTTGAAGCATTTTCCCGCTTTTTGATTAAAAAAAAAACATACATTTGTTTTCCTTTATTATCTAACTGATTTGTTAATATACAAAATACCCATGCATAGTAGTCAAATTTAGTATAATTCTAAATTTATTTAATTATATAAATATCAAATTTATATATATGATTGTAATCTATAATGTAGCCATTAAGTCATTGAAGAGCGAAGATAATGTAATAGATAGTCATATAAAATACAGTAAAGTCATTTAGTGTTAAAGCACCATTACTATCTACATAAAACATTCGTTCAAGATTTATAATCGAAATTTTTACCACTTAAATTTTTATTTTAAAGATGTATAATTTGTATTATTTTACCAAAGAGAATTGTGAAACATACAATACTTAAAAAGGTTTTTTATATTAAGGATAAAAAATTCAGAAAAAAAGTTTTTTTATCAAATAATAACGAATGAAGAACATTAAAGAAGAACATTTTTAAAATATAGATACATATATCCAATATTTTTTGTTGCTTACACTTATCTGAACTGGTAAAATAATGATTTTATTCAGCATTGCCTTTCATTTCTGTTATTTTTTTATTGCTTATTCACGAGAAATTTATTCAAAGGAAATCAAATAGCCTATCAAGAGCTACACTGAGATTCTTAAATAAAGCCATAGATTTTTTCAAATAAATAAATAAATAAAAATTCTTGAAAATCTTATAAATTTTATCTCAATTATTATTTAGCAGGAAAAAAATAGTAATGATATTATATCACTTAAGAAATTATTATACATCAATTATGCTTAGTGAAAATAATTTTGTAATCTCGTACTTAGAAGTTATTATCATTGTATGATATTCATTAGCTATCAATGTCATTGATATCTACTGATTAAATGGTCATTACTTTTGTTTTTATATGTTCAAAAAAGACATTTTTTTATTGTTGAACAATACAATTTCATAATCCGGAAATATATATTTCAAATAATTATGAGTTTAAATACTACCCTTAGTATTTTCTATTTCCATTATATTACTAATCATAGACACAATATGGGATATAAAATTATACAGTATTTATTAGTGTGTCATAGATTTAAAAAATCTTGGAATGAATATTTACAAAAGACAGAAAAAACTACATTTCTTCTGATGAGTTAATTAAAATTATCCCATAATTGCAATGATTTTCAGAAAGTTCAGGAAATTTTGTTCCGAGATTTTTTTGGTTTTTAATGTTCAATAATAGATAAATTATAATTTTATGAATAAATCATTCTCTTATTTAGGAAAATTTTAAACATTTTATTTCTAGGTAATCAATTTACAAATTAATTTCATTTTTAGGATCCATGCATTTTTAATGCTATCAAATATTAATAAAATCGCATTCATCAAACCGTTTAATTATCTCATAAATTAATTTTCTTTTGATGGTTTTATGTAAGAAAAGACTCTCACCATAAATGAAATAAATTTAAAAAATGGCTTTTACAATAAGTTACCACATAATAGTAATTGAATATTTCTTGCGAAAATTCTATTGCACAAAAATAAAGTGAAGTATTTTTAAAAATTAACATTATTTTAATTTTTGAAAAATTGGTTTCAGATAGTTTTGGAAATATAATTTATTATAATTTTTTTATCAATTCCTATGTGTAAAATCTTTTAACACTTTTGTTAATAAAGCGTTAAAGTTAAATTAAAAACTTCCGTAAGGATATTATAATTTACAAGAAATTAATTTGGTTTCTAAATTTAGTGTAAAATTCTAGCATTAAAATTGACAAAGCAACAAATTATTCAGTAGTTTTATCATTTTTCTATGTAAAATATGCTGCCATTAATATTTTAATAAATAAAATAACCCTGTAAGTTGAATTTTGTTCATCTACCTTTAGTAATATTAAAGTCCATAGCTATGAAATATGTAAGATTGCTTTACTGAACATAAAGAAAGCATATTGCATTAAATAAAAACTTAAAAAAAATACTATATTCAATAAATCACAACTTCTTATTATTTATTCCAAATTATTAAATATTTTTTTAAAATAAAGAATTTAGACAATTAATCGCCTTTTTTTTCATTATTCAAATTTAAACGAGAAAAATATGACCTTGTAGAAGGTAGAGGAAAAATTGCATGTTATAAAAAGGTTGAGATAATATAAAATGTAATATAATAAATTTTCATTAAACTTTAAGTAAAAAAAAACAGATTTATTAAATTTCACTTGCATAAATATGAAAAAAATTATGAAAATATATTTTGATTAGTTTTATAGGATAGGAGTCATATTTTCTTTAAAGTAGCATAAGAAAGAAAGAAGCATATTTTTCTAGTAAATGTTACTTTAATTTTTATGCAGCATATTCAAAGATAATAAACAATGTAGAAAAAACCCATAAAAATCTTAGTTTTATTTGCAAGATAATATATATTTATGTATATATGCATGTATTATATATAATATATACTTAAAAATATTCTATAATTTTTTTATGAAAATAAATTAATTCTTCTGTATAACTATAACATAATAATTTCCCTTTAATTTATATGTATTTGATTTTGGTCCCTTAAAATCTTTTTATTCATGTTAGAAATAAGTTATTTTAATGCGTTTTTTCTTTTTTTTTATAGGAAGAAGATGGAATATTGAAGAAAATATTTCCATCCAGATTTTCTTTTCACCTAAATAATAAGAAAATGCACTGTGATAGATTGTGCTTTAAGACTTTTGTTCTCAACAGAATTAAATTTCAATAGCACAGCTGTTACTTCGAATTCCATAAATACGACAAATGAAGCTTTCAAAAATGCAATCTGAAAGAACACATGAAGACAATGCAGATTACATTGAATTTTGCGGAAATTGTTTTTAAAATGTGTTTTCCCCTTAAAATTGCTCTCCCAACTGGAATTCTGACAAGAAAATGGAATCCATATGTTTCTTTTCATGAAAATTTTTTCTTCCCTGGAAAGAAGGCTATCGATATTTTGATTAAAATTTTAAGAAAAGAAGAAGGAAGAAACAAAGGAAGGATTTATTCATGTCGGTTTGGAAGGTAATTTTGAGGTTTGGATTAAAATATTTTGTGAAGTTGAATGGAAAAATATCAGTATGAGAGTTTCCCTAGAGAAAATGCAGTAAAAAGGTTGGTGAAAGAAGTTTCTAAAATTATCACGAGAAATGTACAGTCTTGAGAATTTGGACCCTTATGGACATTTAAAGGTAATGTATATCAGGGGTGATTTATAATAAAGAAGTTTAAGGCCCAAAACATCATTTATTAAATAAAATTGTTTGATTTCTTTTTGTTCTGCGTGATTGAAAAATCATTTACGATAATGCGGTTTATATTAAAAAATTAATCCATTATGAGACATACAAAGAACTTTGCAAATTTTCATTCGTTAAAAAATTATGTTTTGATCTCGTTATCTTAAAATAAGTTTGTCGTTAGCAGTCCTTAGTTTCTAAAATAAGTGTGTGAATCATATCTTCATTTAGAATTAAACTAATTTCCAAATTTAATGCATGGTTTATGAAAAGAAAACTATCATGCATTACTTTAGCAGCTTATTTCATTCTTTATTCTCTTCGATAAGTAAAATCTTTAATCTTAATTCTCTACAATTTCTGATTTCTTCATCTTAATTCTCTACAAAAACCTTTCTTTATTCCCGCTTTTCAAAGCGTTGCAAAATCAGCTCATAATGTTGTTTTATTAAAATGTCGGAAATCTAACGCAATCTTTGAGATGATGTATTTAGCAGATTGATTATTATAAAGATTAGTACTCAATAATATTGCTCAAATCCTAATAATAATTAACTGAATATTTATATTATTTTTATAATAATACTAAAAACGCTGGTTCAATAACTTACCTTCCGCATAATAAAATGTTCTCAATTTTAAATATATTAAAGCTATATTGCATGTTTTGTTAGTTTTTTTAATAAAACAATCTATTTTAGCATTTATTTCAAACAACTTTTTTGCATTTTTGGTTTCAATTAAATAAAAGATTTGATATTACATTGTGCATTTTAAATTTTTAATAGGATTAAAAATATTCCATTTTATTAAAGCAATTTATTAAAATAAAAATACCTTATTAATATTATTTAAAAACAGTTTGTCATTTAGATATATACAAGTGATTTTGATATTAAATATTTCAAAATCATTGGCCTTAAAAACTGAGAAGTATATATAATATAATTTACTTTGATTTAAAATTTTAGCAGTATCTTTAATTTTTTTCTTAATTTTTTTATATCGTCATTAATATTACAATTTCTTTTCTCTTAAGAACAATTTATCTTGCTTCACTGCGGCTCAATGGCGAATCATTATACTGAAAGGAATACAAATATGCCACTTTTCAAGAAAACGTTTAGAACAAAGAGAAGACAACATAAATGTGAAAAATACTTACCACCAACTTAAATAAACAAAAGGAAAGTTTATTGCGCTTCGTTCTAAACAAGTAACAGGATGTCCTGTAGGGAATAGAATAATAGTTAACTTACTTTAAAAAGAAAGGTTTTAAGCAATGTTTTTGTAAAATATGAAGAGAAATTGCTGATATCGGTTGTTTTACGATGCTGATCTTTCAAAACTTATGAATAAAATTAAGAAACGAGTTTTATAATGGCAGCATGCACAAACTAATTTTAATTTTAAGGCGAGGATAGTATACTCTGCATAACTTTCGAAAAATGTTTGATAATAAAAATTTGTAGGCATTTTTAGATAGAAAAATACGTTCATCTTAATACTATTTTACTTTTGACAATATAGATAAAAATTGTTAATTATTATGTTATATCTTTCAATTTGCTTGAAACTTGCATGTCTTAATTAGTAATAATAAATTTAATTAGTTGTTTTCTTTAACTTATATTAAAAATTCATTATCCGTTGGCAGTTTAATTTTCTAAATTTATTAAATAATTACTTTAAACTGATTTTAAAATGTAAAAATGCTGAGTTTCAGGACATAAAAAAGAAATGAATTTGAAGTACGTAATAACTAATATCATATCATATTATTTGACTAATCTGGAAACGTTTTTCTTAAAAATGGTTTTTGATAATTAATAATGATTCAAATCAATGTATTTTTAAAGTTTAAAAATTCACGAAAAAACGTATTAATTATAAAATCCTTAGAAATCTTTAAGTTTATCAAACTAAATTTGAGTGGCATTTAATACACATTTTATAGAAGAATAAATTTCAAAGTATAATATCTTTGTGAAAAAAATAATCAAATATTAGACGGTGAAAAAAATTTGTTCAAAGTAACATCTTAAATCATTACCAAATCTTCCAAATTTTGTAGGAAAAAGTTAGATGCTAGGCATTTTGACATGTTTTTAAATTTTAAAATTGGCAGTAAGCCATCATCATTCAAAAATACTTAGATATTATTGCCAAAAATAAAATTCTTTAAAGGAGATATTAAGCCGTGATCATGCAAAAATACCTAGATATCATTGTCATAAATAAAATGCATTTCATGCATGTAAATTAAAAGTAATTTTTATTTAGGATTTAAAAACTTGTTTAGTTGAAAAAAAATCCTATTTTGAGAAAGGTTAAAAAGTATGATTTCAGAATAATTCTTGAAGTAATTCAGTTATGTGATACCTACGGAAACTCTGCATTCCACCATTATTAAAAATACCATGCATAAAATCACTACAGGAAATTAAGAAATAAATTACCAAGTACATATATGTTTTTATCTCAAAATCGAATACGTCATTTTTTTTTCTTTTAAGATTAATACATACCCATTTGAAATATGATTGGGAAATGATGTCATGGAAAAAAAAAGAAAACTACAGTCAATCTAGGGAGAGGTGCATTTCTGTCGTTTCAAATATCCAACAACGGTATATATCTTTGGTCGAATTGGAAAAGGGGGAAGGAACGAAGTAGTACTCGCTTCACTTGCTTTCCGAGCGATTACAGGGAGCGGGGGTATTAAGAAAAGAAGGGGTTGGTTCAAAAATGAAACTAAGAAAAAAAATGTAATGAAAAATTCATGCTCCCTGAATTTCATTTGCATTTGATTGACGATGTAAATGAATGTACAATCTATTAAAAAGGGAATATTTAGAGGCAAGTAAAAGATAAAGTATTTTGTATTATGCGCCGTTTATTCTGCTTAAGAAAGAAGTTCAGTACGTTGAGGAATATTTTATGGAAAAGAAAATATCGACAGTTCGAAATTGATTCTTTTTTAAATGTTGTCTGCAAAGTTTGAATGATTTGTTGAAATAGGTATTGTAAGCATATTTATATCCAAACAATATATAGGTATAGCTATATGCATTTTGAATTTAAGATTACTTTTAAATTCATGGTGCAAGTATACTTTTGAAACCTTTTAAAACATTGCCTTTAGTATTGTGGTTAAACTTATGGTCTACTTGTAAAGAGTTTTTAAAAACTGCTAAAATTAGCAAATTCTAAAAAGATGTTTGTTTTCATAGCAATGCGGGTTAGCTCCTTTAAATATATTGTCTAACGTTTTCTGCGGCTATATATATATATATATATATTAATGAAATTTCATAATTGCTTTAACCGCTAATTTACTGTATTCATTAAATAACAAAACTTTGTAGATTGCAAATTTGAGGAATATGATTTTAACTAAATGTGCTTTTCTTATTTCTACAGTTAAGTTTGTCTATCGTTGGAATTTAATTCATACTCTATGCACTAAAGAAGACAGATTGTTTTCTGAAATGGGAACTAGTAACAATTTCATTAGTTGAAAGCAAAGTTGTGAAATCATATAGATTGCAAAAGCAATCTGACACAAAAGAATTTCAATAGAGAAGAGAAAGGAGAAATCAAAGAACTAATCAGTAATGACGATCCGAAAAAGACGAGTGAATAATTCGATGATCTCGAATTACCATCCAACAACGAAAGAAGCAATAGTGGGAAAGATGAAGAATCATTAGCTTAAGGAAGTTAAATGAAATTTTATAAAATCCTTAGAATTTCTCCTGTTTTTCAATGGACATTCATGTAAGTGAAGAAATAAGGTGATATTTTATGAAGAGCAATATAATACTGTGTGTTCTTGCCCTAAAGTTTCCTAAGTGATAAATTACCAGTTTTTTAAAAGCTGTAACAAGTATCTACTACTGTTAATATCATAATAAAATGTATTCAATTACAGTCTGTTTCATTTCACAGTTTTATTTAAATTAATGTTGTAATTTTTGAGCACATGAAGTACTCAAAAATTTTAGGATTTAAATTTAAATTTTAAATTTGTTGGGATTCATAAACACAGATTATATATATTTTTAATTGAATTTGACACATTTGAATAGAAAATACATATTGAAGACCGCGATTTTGAATTGCTTGCAAGGTATTGATGACGCAACCTGACTTTCAACAAGGATTTGCTGTGTATTATTAACTATGTATGACACAAGATATCTTTAATGAATTTATAAACGAGTAGTATGAGTGTGATATTGAATCGGAACTTCATTTCCATCAAATTTAACTTAAACAAAAAATATCAAATATTCAAATATAAAGTTAAATAAGGTGCTGAAATTATGCATATTATTTTTAAATAATGCGTTGTTTGACTGTATCTCGAATTTAGAAAAAAAAACCTGATAATTTTGAAAATTGTAGAATTCTATTAATCTAAAACTAATAGAAACAGTGAAGAGCCACGAGCAAATATATTAAAAATGAATAATAGGTTTAGATTAGTTTAGTTATATTAACGTCCCATTTTAAAGCAACACGAGGGCTATTTTGGGACGGACCTCGTAATTTTGAACCAAGGTCAGATGACGAGGACGACACCTGAACTGGCACCCCCCTCTCCACACCACGCCACACCAGCGGGAGGACATTTGGCCTGACAGATTTAACGTGCAACAGACCCCCTCACACGACGGTTCTTCGGTGGAATCGAGTCTCGAACCTGAAACCCTTCGGTTCCGAAGCCGAGTCTTTACCACCGGGCCACCGCGGCCCCCTATAGGTTTAGAAGACAGATTAATAATTCGTATTTTAATTATTTCAGTTGTACAACTATTTATTCAAAGAACGTAAAATATCATTTTTATTTTCGTCATGAAGCATTTTTTTAAATTCATGGTACAGGCATGTAACTAACAGCTTCCAAGTTAAATATAATTGAAATAAATATGTGTATTCCCCTAACGATGAAACTAAATGTATACGAATTTTTTTAAAAAAAATCATTACCTCGATTCTTTTGGTAGTTATAATAAAACATTTGTGAGTTAGTTACTTAATACCATTTCCTTGATATTTCTTTTTAAAACTGAATAATTCTTATAATTTCTATTTTTTACCACGTATAAGTTGCACGATAACCAGCATTTTGAAAGCAATCTTAAAACTCTTCAAGATACAAATTAATTTTGTTGGAGCTCTCACGAGAAATAAAGACATCGCTATTTCACTTTCCCGCTTCTATTCTTATAGTATGGACCGTAAATAATCAGAGAAAAGTTACGACGTCTGTTTACGACGCGATATCTTTCAATATTTCAAGCTCAAAACTATTCTCCGACACGAAATCAACAACCGCGCAACAAAACAGTTTTGTGGTATCAGCCAAATTGTACCGCGACCAGAAATCCGTGAAAACAGCCCAATTTCCATTCGGCCTCAAAGTCCAATGAGGGAGAGGGGATTCTAATCCCGGAAGAAGCATAACTTGCAGTAACCTAATAGGATAATGAAGCTATCCATCCTGCCACGGTATAAATTTCAGCCTGCACAATAATTCGATACCCACTGGTGTGGAATAAGATATATGTTTCGTGTATTCTTCCGTGAAATGGGTATGCCTGAAGGCTGTCGTGGGAAGGTAACTGAAATTTACCATTGCCACTTAATGGAAGAAAAAGCAAAGTTCGGCTAATACGCTCCCGTTTCCAGATTTTTAAAACAGGACTGGCTGCTGCTTAGCATTATTTTCCCGGTGCAGGAATTTTAGTCATTTTTAGAGTTCGAAGCTCGATAATGCAAAGGCGCGATAATCAGGGGTGCATATGGATTTCATAAAAGCTTTTGGATGCATTTGAAGTCAATGGGTATCGCGTTATTAAAATTCTTTGATGCGAAATAATATACAATATTTGAATACGGATGTCGGATAATTTTACCCAAATGAGTAACATTTTTAAAAGGAAAGAACGATTAAACAAGATTGTTGATTTGTTCAATTCCAAGAATTTGCAGTGGGAATAAATTAGAATGTAAATATGTCGTTGATGATAAATTATTCAATTTCGTATTTTGAAATAACGTTAGTAGTTTTTAAGCTTTAAAATTTTTGTATTCCTTTGTTTTAACTATTTACTAAATATTCTAAGCGAAAATTATTTAAGGAATAAAATCAATAATAGCTGCCTATTTTTTCGGTTTTTTTGAACTGAATCGGATAAAGAGCGTTTTATTCTATTTATTTGAACTATCGAATTAATATTCAGTTTATAAAAAACATGTTGCTCTTTAGCAAAATTTCAGCATTTAAAATCAAATGCATACCTTCATTTGATATATAAACGATCATTGATTTATATAGAATTTAAAAGCACACTGGCATACATTATTTAAAAGAAGATCAATTTATACAGAATTTTTAGAAAATAAAAGTGGATTATATTAAGAAAATTTAAGGATTACCCTGTCAAACATAAGAATTACAGTAGATTGAAAGAATGTCTGTTAAAAATGAAGGAGAAACTTATTTGGGGGGAAAAACATAAATACAAAATATTAATGTATTATTGCATATAGTCTTTACTTTTTTATATGTTTTATCTATTAAATCCTATTATTTCGTGTAACTCTTCAAAACTATTGTAGCAATATCAAATGACTATAACTTTCCTTTAAGCAACTGCATGAAGAAATATTTCATCTCAAAAAATAAAGCTTAAAATTGTTTCTTTAAATAAAAATTACCCTAGGCTTTTTTTATTATCTAATATCATAGGTGTGATGGTCCACTTTTCTATAATGTGAAGTGTTCACTATGAGTGTATTCAACTCAGCCATATTAAAACATGCATTTAGTTATAGAAAGCTTTAGAGTATGAGACGTGTAAGGAAATATATAATGGTTGTTACCAGTGTAACCAAATAAAGTCACAAAGCTAAATAAATATATATGCAAATAAGTTTTAAGTTTGATTTTATATTTGGTACAAAATACTTTTTCCTATTACCGTTTACAAGGAGGTTAGAGGCATTTATATCCGGTGACATTGTTTTGAATACCTTAATATTGTAGGAAATAACCAAATTATTTCTGAATGGTCGAATTAAAAATTATTTTAGACCTTCTGATCTCAGATTGTTTGGATAGCATTTTTATTAAAACATAAATATGAATTGATATAGATTATCATGTATTTTTTTAATAAAATATTATTTTTAAGCTTTTAGTCTGAAATTTCACCAATTCTTTTGTATTAAGACTGAAATTTTAATCTAAAATGATTGCCTGGAGGTTTAAGTAAAATAATTCTTGGAGAAAGGAAAACAAATCTATGTGTCTGATAAAGATGTTTCATAATAAATTATATGTGTAAGAACATAAACATGAAATGAGTAGTCCCAATTTTTCAATGAATACTTAAAGAATGGCTTTCGTGAAGAATTCTTTGGCATTTGATTCATTAACGTTTTCAACAAGCAAACTGATATATGAATTATTCAGTCGGATTCATACATTATTTATCTTTTACTCAGACAGTTTTAGTACTTAACTGTGTTCATTCATAAAAAGGAAATTTTCACTCAAACTTGCTGATACATGCAAGTTAAAATTTCCCTTTACATCACAGGGTGTTTCAGTTTTTTGAAAAGCATGTCAGGGGATGGCAATGAAACTTTGACGCATAGAATTATTGAAGAAAACTCACAGTGAAAATAAAAACGATAAAAAAAACAACATTTGGTCTATGAAGTGGATTGGAAATACTGAAGACATTTTTCTCATGGCATTTATTGTAGCTTTCATTGCCGTTATTCAATGTGCTGGAGAATTTTATTTTATTATTTTTATTCCCAAAGACAATGCCTCGTTTTTTTCTTTTTTCATGAAAGGTAGCGCCCGGAGTCTTTTCATGCATTAGTCTTTGATGTAAAATGGGCCAATGAATGCATAAAGTGCTTCAGATGCAAGCATGGATAGAATTTCGAGCAGAAAGGAAATGTAGCGAAGTCTAACTTTAAAATATATGATACCATTTTGGGCGGTGATATTTTCCTACTTCTCACTAGACAAAGTAAGAGGAATGCGCTGCCTTGCATTCGATTGCATGAAATTTCAAGCTGTCAGTAAACTTACCCTTAATATTTCTAGCCACCGAGGAAAAGAATCGTCCGGAAAATATATTTGAAATGAAAAAAAAAAATGTCATTCTTTTGTCTTTTTTATCTCGACTATCACATTTCTTTACATATCGAAGACTAAATTTTTAAACTTAAGGCACAATTTATGTCAGATAAAAACTTGATTCGTTTTCTCAAGAGTAATTATATTTATAGGATGATAGTTTAAAGTATTTTAATGATGTCTGATTTGAGATATAATCTCAATGAAATAATTTTCTAATTTTTTTTCTTGAATTTCTTCTTTTTTAGAGGTAAGCCTAGAAACATTAATAAGATATATTTAAAATTATATATATATTTTTCGAAATAAGCATAGAAACATCCATAAGTAGTATTTTAAATTATAGCGTTTTTCGAGATAAACCTAGAAACATTAATAAAACATAATTTAAAATTATATACTTTTTCGAGATAGGCCTAGAAAATTAATAAGATGTATTTAAAATACTAATTTTTTTTCATGATAAGTCTAGAAACAAGAATATGTAAAATTATAATTATTCCGTATGCTCCCTTAATCATGATCAATTATATTATAAAAAAAACAAAAATAATGTTTATCTTAAAATCCATTTACCTGTATTTAATTATCCATTTCACAATATTTATTCTGCTAATTTTACCCATAGAATATATCAACACTTGATTAAAAGCACATGATTAAATATAATATTTACATGAGATATTGTATTAAAAAAGTGCTAAGATTTAAAGTATAATAAGATCTGCGCACTTTCGTCATAAAAGCTCGAAAGATCCATAAGCGATTTGCATATGAATGCCAAAAGTTTAATCGAATAAGATAATTCATTAAACTTCTAATGAAATCTTTCATGATTTCATTGAAATGCACGTTCTGTTTACTCAAGCGAGCAGATTAGCGTAATTACATGTGAGAGTAAACATTTCATGTCTGGCTAGGATTTGCCATAGATTTCAATCAAGTTCTATCTTGCATAAAACTGCCAACTTCGCTTTACGCAAGACCATGCATCTATGAGATCAATCCGTTAGGGAAATAAGGCTGATTATTAATCAAATACCCATATTCTGATTATCCTTATAATTGGAGGTAAACAACCTAGATAGATTAATAAAGGTTTTTCTTAACACATTAATAATAATGGCTCATTCTTTTAATTTGAAATAAATTAGGGAGGTTGTTCTTTTTAGTTACTTCCATTTTGATTGCTTTTTAATTACTGATTTGTCTAGAAGATAAAACATATTTTTTTTCAATATATTTTCATCAGATTCGGTAATTTTCATGTGTATAAAAATACCATGTGTATAAAAATTGAAGCATTTTTTTTTTAATTTTGTTTTCTAGAAAGCCTTTGAATTCACAAATACTTCAAGAAAATCGTTTGTAACTGGAACTAGTGAGCATTTTTTATTTTGAGAGTTATTTAATGGGAAAAACACTTTTATTCACCACTTTTTTTATTTACTTCTCTTTTGTAGAATTAGGAATAAACTGATATCTCCCTGGTTATATATATCTGACAATGAAATTTGAATCCTTACAGTTAAAAAAAAATCAAAGATATTCTGTATTGAAGTCAGGAGTCATATATGTTCTTATCTTTTGTAAGAATCTCACAAAAATGCTATCATTAAGTGTTTTCTGCTGTGTAAATTTTTCGTGTTCCTTTTTTAAAATCTTATTAAAGACAAATTCCTTCAATTTGTGTTTACATTGTTCTTTACAACTTTTGTATTGTTTTACTTTTTATAACAATACAGAGAGCTACCCATAATCTAACTTTAGATTAATGAATTAAATAATCTGAAATCTGTGTTCAATGATTTAATAAAGAAAACCAAATTTTATAAGTGACATCTGGCAATTGATATAATATTGAGTGAAAACAATTAAAATGCATTTTTATGTGACATAGCCCAAATCAAAGTTGTAGCAATTGTTTACGAAACGGAAAAGGAATTTTTAAATACATGCCATCATTAATTCCAGTTTTTAGGTCTAAGTAATTAGATTTCTTGAATATAGTAGGAACCGCTTTTTTTCATTCTTTCACATTAAATCAAAGAAATTGGATAGTAATACATAAATTAAGTGTAACAAAAGCTAATCCTTTTATTGAGATTTTTCTTTCATGATAAATCCTCATTCTATGAAATATTCAAAATCTGAGTATACTCTTGTTCACATAACACTTAATATCAATACAAATGGTAAAAATTAAAAAAAAATATCTTACTTGCCTAAAAGGTAGTATAAAAGCTGTATTAGAAGTATTTTAGATTATGATTGGGGTTGATATAACTACATTAATAAACAATCTAAAATTATTAGGGCTTCATTTCATAACTTGGTTCACCCTCATCTATATCCCATTATATTAATTTTTCATTCTTGTTCTAACCATTCTTCCTTATATGCCTTTCTTGATTGTGAATAAGGGAGAATAAGATTAATTACTTTCCAAGAAACCTAGAAAAACAGCAATTATTTCTTTTTAATTTTTAATGGGAAAAATTTTGGGGGATCCTATTTCTTCTAAAAACTGTCATAGTAAGAGGTAATATAGATTTATTCTTGCCTTTAAATTAAACTTTAATTCGTAGATTTAGAGAAATTATTTAGTTATAAAAATTAGCAAACTGTTTCAAGAGAAAATTTGTTATTATAAATATTTTTATGATTTCATTTAAAATATTGATGTGTTAGTTTATTTTAGAAAAGTTATCTTTGAAATGAAAATATCTCCATAATTGATAAAAAAAATCCCTATTTCAATTGATTCTGCTTTTTGTTCTAAAAACGAAATTTTTCTAAAAGTTCTTGTTTTGAAGTCTGGATGGCTAACACTATAGAGATAAATTTCATAATCCATTAAAATAATATTAAATAAAAGATCAAAAATTATTTTAGGGTTTAAGAATAATGAAATGAAAATTTGATAGCCATAGCATAAAAATTTAATATTAAAGCTGAAAAGTGCATTCTTTTTGAAATTTAAAAAGGATTTTTAAGTAAAAAGTTTTAATGCTTTAATTTTGCAGATTTTATAAAAACCTGTCATTTTTATGTATACATACATATATTTTTTTTGAATAGTTTATCATATTAGGGCAAAACTAACAATCTTTTCATAAAGAGAAACTCTTAGAAATCAAGCGAATCACGTTTTTCATGCAAAAAGAAAACACAATCACTAATTTACATATATTTAAATTTTAATCGAAAAATCTTCCGTGATGAGAAGATCTCAGATTTTAATAAAACAAAATTCCAAAGATTGATACGAAAATGCATAAAGATTTCTTCCTATAACTTTCTAAATCATTTTAGAAATATTTGGTTTTTCATACCCTTTATAAATATTTAAAATACCAATGGTATGGAATAAAAACAGCACCGCCTTTTTTTTCAGGAATTGAATGCCCCGTTCCTTTTATGCTTTTTTTTTCTGATAACTGCGGGCTTTGATTATAAAAAACAAAATTAAAATAACCAAAATCTTTAAAGATTTTTATCACAAGAAAAGAGAAAGTGAAAGATAAAAATAGAAATAAAGGGGTAAATGCAAATTGAAAGAGAGATGGTACTACAAGGAATGTTCAATATGCATCAGTAAACTGAGAAAACTATTTTTTTAAGTACATTACTCTGTCACGTTAAAAAATTTCAGAATTTTTCCTTACCCCACTCTCTTTTCTAAAGCCATCCATCATAAATACCTTTGAAATCATTCAAAGCCGGTTCCCCTCATACTTTTCCTCACACTTTTTTTTTTCATTTTTGCCGTGGATTTCAAGACATTTAGACCACATATGGAATATTTATTCCGAGAAGCAAAAATGATGCCTTATTATTATTCTGCATATCCTTCTCAACTTGCGTGTGAGCTATTACAAATATTTAAATTGTATAGGAATAATCCAGTGGAATGGAAAAAAGTTCTGAGAATTTTGTTGTGGGAAATATATTTTTCCACGAAATATTGTAGAATGTTTTCTGATCCTTTCTTGTCTTCTTTGACTCTTTTATGCATTTTTAATGCCTTTCCTAGCTCATGAATATATTTTAAATTAAATTTTAATAAGAAATTAGCAAGGGATACACAAATTGAAAAATAAACGTCTAATATTCTTTTTTTAAAAACAAGAAAACATGTTTTTTTCTGGTGCCTCTTCTTATGCTTATGTATATATAATATTCAAAAATATAAATTACTGACATATGTTTAACTAAAAAAAAATTTGATAAAAATTGATGAACATAAAAGGTAGCGATAATGTCCAGGCTTCTCCTTTATTATGGTAAACTTTAAGGTAACTTTAACTTCTGAGCTGTGCAAGTTTTAATTCACCACAGAACGAAAAATTCTACTTAACAACCGGCTTATCCAATGGCGAGTGCCATAAGAAACAAGAAATATTAAATGAGGTCAATTTCTCATAACCGAGTTCTCAATTCATGAATTTTCTTAAGTGATTAGAAAATTAAATTCTAAACATTCATCAAAAATTTGCACAATATTTCATACCTTTTGCATAAATACTTCACACATTTTTTTTTAAATTCTATGTAGGTGACTAGTTTGAATTAGTTACGCCTTAAATATGACCTGAATAAATTTAGAAGTTGCAATCAATTTAGGAAACTTTGGAAATTCATAAAATAAATATTTGTCCCGTTATAAAAATAAGATATTTTCTTTTTTATACAAAAAATAGGTTTAATCTTCCATTGTTTAAATATTTATCGTTTTATTACTAGATCAAACAGCGCATACCTAAGTATTCTTCAATGCGAACAGATGTAATTTACTCTGGCTTATTCGCAGGAAGCTACTTGGCATTAAACCAACAACAAAAATATTAAATATTTTACCTTAGGTATTTGTTTGGATAACATTGCAACGCATAAGGCTAGACACAATAGACTGCTTTTATTCAATTTGCTTGACTAGTGTGAGGAAGCACGCATACACATTAAAATATTTAAGTAAATTAAGAATTCATAAACTTATCTGGAATGGGCCTTTTTTACGACTTATGTGTGTAGTAATTTAAAGGCATTAAGTTCAAGGAAAGTAACTTAAAAGTCCGACATTCAGGCAGTAAAAAAAAGCAAGTACATGTAGGAAATAAAATTATGGGTTTGTTTCTGAAAAAATAATAAATAAAATTCATGCAATAAATTCTTAATTTATAACAGTTTAGAATTATATTCTAAGTATGTATGAACTATTAAGAAATTAGAATTCCTAAGACAATTCTGTAAATTTATTATACTAAACTTAACTTTGTTACTCTTTTTATTCTAATCAAAAATAGCCAAAGAAATTAACAGGACAACACACCATATATTCAGTTTTAGTTACATTCTCAAATAAATTGCTTATCTTTCTTGAAATTAGATGCAGCGAAGTCACATTTCAAAGAAAGATAAGGTGCAGTTAAATGATAAATGACACACGCATTTTTTTTGTGACCTTGAAATCACATCGAATGACTTCATTAATCTGATATAATCTCATATATCAAAATGAAAATTTTCTTTTACAAAATGGAAGCTCTTTATTTTAATTCTTTAAGGGAGGGACACATCTAATGACGCTTTAAAATTGAAAAGGTAATTACGACATTTCTTTTTTTAATAAACTTATAAAATATCAATAAGAATTGATAACTATATCAATGTTATATTTGCATATCAATATCTTATTGATAATTATATTAACGCTATAACTGTTTATCAATGTAGCATTAATGACTATATCAATGCTATATTTTTATTGCAATCATTTTCTATCAATTACGTTTGATTAATTAATCTGTCACATTTTTTTATCCGTACATGGTACTAGGCATCACATTTCCAAAAGATTTTAAAAATTATTTTTAGCCCACATATTATGAGCAAATAAAATTTCAATGCACACATTTAGAACGAGAATTGTGATGTAGAGGGTTCAAACCAGCTTGGGAAATATTAAAAACACTAAGTTATCTTAATCTAGAATAATTATTAATTTAAACTCTAGGTACAAGGTTACGGTTTATATATAATTAAACATGGGTTCAAAATACTTATGGAATATTTACAGAATACATCATAGCAGAATGACCACTAGACATGCAACTGATCAAAATCTAAAGACTCCAATATACTGCAGTCAGTTTTTGTAACAATTCCCATATTCTCTCACATATACAATCATATGTACAATGCTTCCCCAACCATTTTTTCGCCCCTGTTGCCCACATTTACGTTTGGATACCACAAGGGTAACATTCAGCACACTTTTCTCACTCTGGATCTACTTCACAAATACATTACATTGGCTATCAGAATACCAAGCCACCCCAACCTTATCTGGTCTTTTGCCCGCCATCTTCCACGCTTTGCATTTGTATCTTATAAGTGTGTGGATCGGTATACTTTTCTCATTCACAGTGGTTCTACTGCATGAATATATTACATTAGATAACAAAATATCTGATATACCTTTTTATGCAATTGACTTTTTTTTTGCATATCTTCTGTCATCTTCAAAAATAGGTATCAAAATATATTATTTGTTAATTAAAACTACACCCCCATTTTGGGGAATCTGTAAAATTTTCCAATGGAAATTATTTTTTATTAAAAGTATATTATGAGTAACTTATTAAGAAAACAGTACTAAATTAGAGTAATTTTTCATTTGAAACGAGTATTTCATAAAAGCCTAATCGGCAAATGGCCATTAGCAGAATAATATTTTTAAGTGTAAGGATTCATTTCCATTATCAGTCTCTTTTAACATAGAAAATTATTTAAATTATTTCTCATCCAAAATCTTTAAACCTCATCAAAATCAGATTTATTTCATTTTTTTAAGGAATGTATTGAATTAGTTATTTTGTAGCTGTTGTATGATTAAATCCACAAAAGAAATTTCTAACTAGACCATCACTGCCTTAACGGAAGGCGAGGAGAAAATTAGGTTATGTGCTTTTTATTGCATCTCTTCGAAGAGTTCTCGATATTATACATTCTTTGATATTGATTCCACGAGCGTGAAAAACTCCAAAATCTAAATTCAATTTAACATAGGGTTCCTCCGTTTACGGCAAGATTGCAGAGGAGATACAGAAGTTAGAGTGAAATATGGTGTGCCGGAGATAATAAAATTACGCTTTTCCGCTTTCGTCTTCATGTAAATCATTTACAGTTTGCTGTTATTCACAAAATCGTGAAAAAGAGCGTGTCTACGGGCAAAACTTCTGCTTCCTTTGTATACCTTTATATCCTTTTTTCTTATATTAAATCCGAGGTTTTATTCGATGGCGAGTATTGGTTTTAGAAATTATTCAGTGTTAAAAGATTATGTGCACTTAACTCTGGAAAAATGGTTCTGATATTTTAATTTTTCCGAGTATGTTATTGTTCGATAAACACTGTAAAATTATTATTTATGGGAAATAAAAAGTGCAAAAAGCAGTAAAAGTGAATATGTTGTAAAGTTTCTTGCTTTATTTTATAGTTAATGTGAATATTACCATTTTGATATTGATGATTTAAAGTTATATAAAGCATTGTATATTTAGAATCATTATTACGTTTAATACGTTTTAACACTTTAAACTTCTGTATTTTGATGCAGTTCTTTATAACTACATTTTTATATCTTCTTAAATAGTGATAATTCAGAAAATGAATGAAAGAGGCGTTTTAAAATAAGTCAAATGAACTGTTTGTAACATAACAAGGCCTTGATAAATTTGGAAAAATGTTTATCATTAGATATTAATTCTTTTATTAAAGAAAATGCTACTTTATTTATTATTTTATTCTATTTGTTACATTACTATATTCATATTAAACAAATATAATTTATGTATAGAATCATAATTTATGCACTATATAACTAAATAAAATACAAACAGGGATTGATTTAGGGAAATACTTTGACATCACATCATAGATAATATGAAAATTACAAATCCTGTATGTCATTTTAAATTTTCATCAATGAATCTTTTTGTTTTTATCAGCTTTAATGCGTAGAAATGTTTTTCACGTGCCATAACAGTATCACATTAGAATAATATCGTCAAGTTTTAATGAAGTTTATTTTAAACTGTATATTCATACGATATATTCTTCATTTCTATGTCTATTCATAGGCTAATTTAGGTTCAATTACAGGCCAAAGAATCCACAGAACAAGTTTTTTTATTTCCTAACCTTTATGTACCGGGAAAAGATAGCTTCATATTCTAAATTTTATAGAATTCCTATTGAATATCTTAATGTAAAGTCGGTATATGATGAAAAAATAGACTGTTACAAGAAAATTTATTTGAAAATAACGGAATTTTAGTACAGAGAACATATTTTATATATAAAGCCATACGTGTTTTGGAAATACTTCATTAATTTTCAATAATAATTTTTAAAGCAATATGTTTCGAACCCTGCTCTTGCAGAACATTCTATTCAAAACTGGAGATTGTTGCTACAAGATTATAATCATAAGCAAAATTTGTTGGCTAACGATGTTTACTCCATTCCTAATGCAAATCAGCAGAGCCGAAATCTCAGCTCAGGTGCCGAGATATTTTACATCAAAAGTCGATTTTCTCTCCCATCTCATTATTTAGTCCTATTGCATCTTAAGATGGGAAAGGTTTTTTTTTTTAATATTTCTTGAGAAGTCTAAAATTTTAATTTTTTTTAAGTGTAAGCGAAAGTAATGCAAAATGTAGTCTTTTGCATCAAATCATTAAGTGCTTACTTCTTTAAAAAAAGGAAAAATTAAAAACTGCCTTCTTCAATTATATGATATCTGAAAATTTTGTCATGTAGATTTTAAGTATCATTGAAAATTTACAACTGGGGTATTTATGAAAATTTGAAACTAAGAATATTTTTTCATCGGTGGGGAGGGGGAGGATGGAGGATGGAGAGTAACAAATCAGGAATATTTCTTTTAAAGTACCAAGATAAGATTTCAAAGTCAGGACGTGCATTTTTAATAATTTTCTCGAACTTTATTGTAATGAGGTCTGTCACAAAAAAGTTGAAACATCGCAGAGTTTAATGAGAATCATGTATTAGATAAAGAGTTTCTTCAAGTAAAGAACTTAATAAAAATATGTTTTCTCAAGAACTTGTATTGATAAAGATGTAGCAGAGCAATATTTTAATAATATTAGCTTCGATAATAAATTGCTGCTGAAATTCCAAATGTATGCTTTAGAATTTGGAAATGCATTTCAAATGATGTGTTTGGAAATACACTTTGATTAAAATTTGATTTATTAACAAAATATGAATAACAAATATTTAATTAACCTTTTTTATTCTTTTTATTCGGTGAGAGAGTTTATAAACGATAAACTACTCTTTAGGAGGTGCCAGTTTATCTGTTTAGGAATAAAAGTCTTGATAATTCTGAAATATTAATACTTATGTAAATTGATATGAGAGAAATTAAAAAACTATGATTTGTAGTAAAAATGATCAACATATACTACTCGCTTAGGTCATTGTACAAGATATAATTTCTTAAATTAAAAATCATTAAATAATTCCAATTTAAATCTGTGGTTTCTAAAATTGGGGAAACAAATCTTTTTTTAAAAAAAATTGTGCAAATCGACAATGGCTATGAAATAAATTTTTAGTACTTTGTTCTCATTTTTGGAGAAAATAAGATCGAATATTATTATGATTCCATATAAACTATCAATGTTTGAATTTCTTTATGTATATTCTATAAAATTTGATTATTCTTATTTTTTCAGTAAACTTATTTTGTATGAAAAATAATAAGTTTAATAATGAATTTAAAAAATAATTTATCTATCTATTATGTTGCAGGCTGAGTGTATACATTCAATTGTAACATATGAATTTATTTTTCATATGTTTCATTAATAATATTTAATTGTTTAATTTAAATTATATTTAATTAAACAAAGTAAATAAATTGTATTGAATTGTTTTAATGGCATTCAGTTTCAGTACACTCGATGAATTTCTACCAATCATTATCTACATGTTACAGAATGTTTCAGATATGAGTACTTTGACATAACAACTTCCAATACAAACAACAAACATCCTCACATTATTTTTCTTATGAAAAATGTGTTGCAGATTGCAAATTTTAATAAGAAATGCATTAGCAAAATTCATTCTTCGAAAATCACTTTGGGATTGAAATTAGGAAGAAAAATGATGAATAAAAACTACTTCCACCGCTGGAAAATAATGGAATGTGGACAAAAAATAAGAACAATGGTCTTAAAAACTATCATTAGATTAATGCGTTTGAAGGTAAAAAAACTTAGCAGATAGATGATAAATGTCATTTTCAATATTTTATCCCTTGAAGATGAATATCATGAGATCTAATATGTTAAGGGACACATAATGATGTATTTTAAAGAAAAATGTTTTATACATTCCTTTCCGTCATAAATCTTCCTTTGAATTAAAAAAATAAAATTCTTATTTTGCCTCTGAATGCGTTATTTGAAAAAATGTTGCATTTTGTTTAGTTTTAAATGGCATGTGCGCCTAAAAGGTCATTCGTATTATAAGCAATACTAACTTTTGTATTTTGGGATATGAGGCAGTAAAATATTACTTCAACTTGATGTTCTGACAAAAGTATTTACATCTGCATGTGTAGACTAGCAATATTTTCTACACGCTGCATTTGCCTTCATAAAGAATATTCAAACGAATTTTAATTTCATTTGTAAATTTTAATAAAATCGAGTAAAAGAAATACAAGCTGAAATACAAGATTTTGAAACCATAATCTTATTTTCATTTTCTTTTAAATCACATATATATATATATATATATATATATATATATAATTTTAAGAAAAATATTCTCATACTTATATTTATCTATTCCTATGGATAGTTCTTCAGTGTAGAGCTACAGTTATCATTATTTAAAACTATAAGTGATTCTCATTTATATAAGCTGATTTTTATTCTGTTTAAATTCTTTTTCAAGGGATGCCTTTATATATTTATTTTATTTATTTCATCATACTTTCTCTTTTCATTTACATTGAAAGATGGAAAGTTAAAAGTGTCATTTTAATTGGAATCCAGAAGCAATCTGCCTAGCTTATATCAAGCGCTGACTCTAAACGCTCCTGCTCTCAATATATGATCTCGTCAGTCCAAATCCAACCACAGGCCTGAGAGGTGTACTAGAATATTATGTGCTTGCCGATGGCCTAAAGCTGTGGGGAGACGATATAAAACTTTAGTGTGCTAGGCATTCAGAAGAAACGCTTTTTAGGAATAAAATTGAATCTTGCACAGCTTTACCGAAATTCAGAAATAATCTTAACCCAAAGATGAAACAAAATCTTCGTAGCATTAGTTACTGAATTCTGTCAGATGTTATTTAAAATTTATATATTTATTATTTATTTTGAAGAGATAGACCACCGCAATTAAAGCTTCAACAAATTTGGTGTTGCTTAAAGTATTCTAAATTGATAACTTACAATAAGTCGCTGACAGCAAGCACGTAAGTGACAGCATCGAAGAACTGGGAACTTTACAAGCATCCTTCTACGTTTAATCTCCGTAATTACCATTATGAAATTTCCACTCCTTTGATATTAACTGATAATTCTAGTTGTCTGCACATAGAAAAATATTAATTAACTGAGCACTAGTATATTTCCGACCTCTTCAAAATTATGAAAACAGATCTTGGAAAATAAATAAAATTCCTTCCAAATTTAAAAAAATCAATAATTAAAACTTATCTACTTACATTAACAAATTTTGTGCAAATATATCAGTTTCTTTTAAAAAATTAGGATATAATTAAAATTATTTTAATTTGGCATATTCTTAATATTATTAGTCTTTCCGAAGGAAAATTTAATGTTTCCAACAGATATAATCACCTTCACATTTGTAATTAAATGTCATAAATAATATCATTTGTCAGTGATTGATTAGTCATTATTTGATCACATCTCGATAAAAAAGAAAGCTATCTTTGGAGATAATTTTAATAAACATAAATAAGTAGATTTATTGAATAAAAAAGTAAAAAATTCATGGATATTTTAACAAACCGAGATCATTATATTTATTCATCGATTATGAGTTACTACATCTCAAATTCAACGTAAAAATATTAAACAAAAGTATATTATCGTAATATGTGCTAAATTGTAATGGAATTAGGGAAGTGCATTTAGCAATTTTATTCAATCCGCGGTGTTCTGGTGGTAACGTCTTGGCTTTGGAACCTGAGGGTTTCGTTTTCAAGATTCGATTCTTCGGAAGAAACGATGTATAAGCGGGACTGGTGCACATTAAAACCAACCGGGCAACTAAAACCGTCAGCAATGTCCTCCAGATGGTGTGGCATGGCATGGCGAGGGGGTTGCCATTTCAGGTGTCATCCTCTTCATCTGACTGCGGTTCAAAACTACGAGTTTCGTCCCAAAATAACCCTTGTGTTGCTTTAAAACGGGATGTTAATAAAACTAGTGATTTCAGTCTTAAATCTTATTCCAACATACATTTATTTCAGTCATACATTACTTTAAATCCCTTTCTGAATAAATTATTATTTTTCTCTAGTTTTAATTCCGGTTGAAATAAGAGTTTCTAGAATTTATGAAGAAAAGTTATACTATGCTGCATTACAATTTAAAAATTTAAAATTTCAAAACCTGAATACCTGCAATATGAATTCTCAAGTATTTTTAAATTTAACTCCATCTGGCATTTTTATGTTTTTATTCAGTTCACAGTTGCTTTATATTAATGTAGAATGCATTATTTTTGAAACCGCGACATTGAAAATTATCCAGTGTCTATTGTATTATAATTCATACATAACCAAACAAAGGGTCAGAGATACTTCCTTTTCCAGTTTAATGAATAAATGTTCAGATACTAAGTCTAATTATTAAAACCACTGTATTCTTTCCTTCGAAAAAGTTAATTTTAAATCCATCTTTTTAGAAATGAAAATGAAAACATTTCCAATTAAATTTTTCAATCATAATTTCTTCTATCTTAGGTTTGATATTGTTCAATTCTAAAACTTGAAAAAAAAAAGAATAAAATGAAGACCGAAATTAACAGGATATATTTTTGGATTCTAATTGTGACAAACTACTTAAAATGTCAAGTAATTTAAACTTATTCATCAATTACTGTTCAGTGATGTAAGAAATGAATTTATTGATTTTCACATTCCAATTTCTTTAAGTTTAATTCTTAATCCAAAAATGTCTTGATTCAACTGCTTTCAGTTATTAAGACAAAATAATTCAGGTTTGATTAATTTGTTAGGTTTTCTGGATAGGATAATTAATTAATTAATTTGTGGAGATGGTTTCAGAAATTCAACAATTTTAACTATTCTTCTTTTCAACTGAAATCTAATTACCAAGAGAATAAAAAAAATTAAAAATAAGCCTTTCTGAAGATCTATTTAAATTTAGTTTTTATATTTTAATAAATGCAAAACGATTCGAAATAGTTTTATTTATGAAGATGTATAAGTTACAAATTTCGGAAACACCGGAAAAGTTACAGTTTCAATAAATAATTAGAGCAAATATTTACAAGAAACAAGGTTTCATCTAACACAATTGTTTTGATCAGAATACTTAAATATTCATTGTTTCATTTCTTTCTTCGGAGATTGCTGTAATAAAATGGTTGATTTGATTTCAGTTTTCCGTCTTTATAAGTAATATAAGAAAATTTGTACGGTATTCTCAGCGTTTTTTATGAACATAATTTGTTTATCTAAACGATTAGTTTTAAGATAATTTGAAAATTTTTAAAAATCATGTAATTTATTTGATAAACACCGGACTTAAATACAATAAGAAGCAATTTTAAACATATTACAATGATAATTTTTGTCTATAACTGTTACATTACAAATTTTTTAAATAAATGTATAGCATTTCTGTGAACATATTTTCAATTATATTCTTTCCAATTACTTTCAATTTTAATTCCAATTTCTTTAGATTTCCTTTCATATTTTAGGAAACAATTTTTTAAAAGTAAACACAGTCGGTGCTGACAATAATAATAAAAACTTGTTCAAAACAAACTTCTGTTTGTTTTTCTAGGTTTTGTTTTCTCTTGTAAAAACAAAGAAGAAAACACAGAATGAGTAGAATTTTATGAACATTTTCAACAAATTTATTTTTATTACAATTAATAAATTTCGTCTTTATTTATGATGTTTGTCAGATTGGAAATAGTTTTAAATAAAATAATTATAGTAAATATAAAATGATTTTATATCAATAAAAGAGAGAAAATGAATATTTTTTTTTACCAAATGCAAATATACAATAGCTCTCATTTAAGATATATTTGAATAGAATTATTCATCTTTAGTAAACCTCAAATTAATTTTACAACTTAGTTTCAAATTGCTAATATAATTTTTAAGTTAAACTCTTTTATTTTTAATCACAAAAATATTTTCTTTGGTATTATAGTAAATTTAAATAAATAATTCCTCAATTTTTCTTATTCATTTATTCTTTAATTATGATGATACATAAATGACATGGAACAAATATTTGTTAAGTACTTATTTTATTTATTGTTAATTAAATATTATATTTATTAAGAAATACTTATTAAGCAGTTAATTCGAAACTATTTTCAAAATTGATTTAAAATGGATGTTAAAGGACAACATATGTTTTAATAATAGTGGAGTTTAAGGAATCAATGAAAGATATATAAAGTCAATAATGATATTAAAATTGTTTTGGAAAAAAATTATTAAAATATTAAATGTATTTTTATTTTATTCAAATATCGAACTATTTAATCTTGAAGGTTTTATTAAAAAAATTAAATCTCGAATGACCTCGTATTGATATCTGGTTTAAATAATACTCTCGTTGAGATAAAAAAAATATTTCATACCATTCATTCGACGGTATAAAAATTTAGAATTATCTAGATTTTTAGAATATGTGAATATGTTTTATTTTAAGAATATATTTTTGAACAGTTTATAAAACGGTCTACTTTTTGACAAGGCTTTGAATTAA
Organism: Argiope trifasciata; assembly: GCA_026543055.1. Taxonomy (NCBI): domain Eukaryota; kingdom Metazoa; phylum Arthropoda; class Arachnida; order Araneae; family Araneidae; genus Argiope; species Argiope trifasciata. Next base: position 583,620 of record JAPMOQ010013963.1, read on the forward strand.
GCAAGTTTGATAGTTATCTTTTTTAATCAAACAGAAATGGAAACATTGAAATATTTTTTTAGTATTTATATCAATGAATATTTAGTAAATTATTAGGCGTATTTTCTATATATTTCAAACTTAAAAAAGTGTTTAGAACTCAAGTTGATAGTGGTTGAAATGGTTGGGCTCACTAAAATGGGTTTCTACGAATTTTAAAGCTTTGGGATTGATATTTTTTATTATTATAATCAAATCTGACTTTTAGAATATGTACTATTAATATTGAAAATTTAATTATATTCAAATTTATGTTTAAATAGAATCTAATTAATGATTTTTAACACATCTCTACATTACATCTACTAAGTACTATTAATACTTAAAATTATGTTCAAATTTATGTTTAACATTTAAATAGAATCTATTTAAGGATTTTAACTCATTTCTACATTGCATACCTCAAAATTTATAACGCTGTCAACTTATTGTATCAAGTTGTTATTGAATGGGAATTTATTTCACAATGATAAAAAATTAGTTTTGTTGATTTTCATACTTTTGAAATAAAAAAGAGGAAGATTTCATGAATTATTCTGATATCTAACTAAAGTAACTATACTTTTTTTTCATTACAGCAATAGAAAATGTGCTTCAAAATGTATATTATTTATTGAATAACAAGAAAATATATAAAGATAACAAGAAAGAATACATTTTTTTCATGAAATTACTTATTAGCTAAAATAAGAAAAATCTAATTTTTGGCATGAGACAAATATAAATGAGTACAATAATCAAAAATAATTGTCAAATTACAAAAAAAACATGAGTGAAAATATAATAATTTCCGAAGGTTTTAGGAATAGAAAATCATTTTTTCTTTATGAGACTCTCTACAGGGCTTCCAACATCATACTAAACGAAACATATACTTTATCGAAACAAAAAAAGTTTCACAACCTACAATCACACTGCAAATAATTTTTTTCTTTCGCTAGAAAGTGTTAGATATCAAAAGAAAAGAGAGCAAAAAATTAAACCTTGGAAATCGAGAACTTTCCTCCCCTTCGCAAGCTACCACACACCTCCCGAAAATTCGTCCTTTTATCATTTTGTTTTCATCGAGAGAATAAAAGAAAGAAATTTCATACTGGTTACTTATTAAAGGAATTTGTCGAAACGAAATTGTGCTGTGGAAAAGAGAGAAGATCTACCAGCCTTATTTCTCCCAGTCTTCATTATTCTTTCTTCTTCGCAATTTCACGTATCTACAGAACTCTTGCTCGCAAGCCGGTCTCACAATGCACTTCTTTTGGGATTTCTAGTTTTGATTATAAAATCTTGTTTTTCTGGAATTTTTTCCCCAGTAAGCTTTCTTTGTAGTAGTATTTTGGAGCTAATAAAATTTCTGGAAAACGTCTGTTTTCACGAAATGGCGGAGAATAAAGAAAACTCAGTGGGAATGTTGCAGATACTTTTTATTCATGGAAAAGTATAAGAATTACAGTAAAAGTTATAAGTGGTTTCTTTGTTCATTACAAACATGCAACACGCAGCAGTTAATATTTATGATGCGAATAATTCAACGCATTGAAAATAAAATGTTATTGAAACTTTTTCCAGTTCTATTATTGTCTTTGTGAAACCATTTAGAATTTCCCTGTGTTTTTTCAGGATTCAAGTATAAATATTCGAATAGTATTTTAAGGGAATTGTGGATTTTGAAATAAACAAAATTGAACGAAAGAGAGCAATTTTATTTTTATCGTTTCATCACCAAAATATATGTTTATATTGAGCTAAAATAGTGTTATGAAATATATTGTTCAATAAAATATATATTTGAAGGGGGAAAAGCGCATTGTGACTTTTCTCGAAACGATATTGGAATTACATTTCAATATCTAAAATGTCCCAGATGTCTTAATTTTTGAAGAAATTAAATGAAATTGATAAATAAAATTTTTGGTCAAATATTAAAAGAAAGTTGGGTATTTATTGGTGTTCCGAGTTCTTTAGATAGTTAAAAGTCAATTGTAACACAGAAAAACATAAAATTATTATGGAAATTCAGTAAGTGTGCAAAAAAAATATTTCTAAAAAATTAACATTTAATTGGTATTTTTAAAAAATCATAAGTAGGTTTTTTCCATATAAATTTACATTGCGTAGTGAGAAAAAAATAGAAAATAATTAAAAAATTAAAACGCCTGGAATATTTTGAATTTTTTAAAAAAAATTACAAATCTTTGAAATTTTTAAAAATATAATAGGTTTTATTTAAAGATATTTTATTCAAAAATGTGGGGTACTTTATGTTTTAATTCATATATATAAAAAAATTTCATAAATCTAACTGAATAATTCTCAAAAGTGTCTAATTGCTTTCACTGACACCTTAAACAATGCATTATGGGAAATTTGGGGGAAAAAATTGAGATTAGGCACTTCTTTGTTTTATGAATAATTTCTTCATTCTTTAAATTGAAAAATAATTTTTGCGTGAAAATTTATTTTAAACAGGAAAATTGAGCGTATAGTTATTTTATACAATGAACTGATAATTAATATAAATTATCCAAATTATTCTAGTAACTGGAGGTTACGAATCGAAAGGTTTTAGAATTATGATATAATAACATGAGATTAAAATTTTATAATGATACATGATATTTTTATATGAAAATCTCATTTTCACACAGTTTATTTAAATTAGGTACATTATTATCTTGTCTTTATTCTTGGAAATACGGTGGTAGAAATAAAAAGTGATGCGGAAATTATTAATGAAGATATTTGATGGATAAAATAAATTATTCAATGAATGATTAATTTTAATATTGTTAATATAAGTAAACATAATTCATAATCGATTTTAATGTGGAGCTCTTTAAATAGACATAGAAATAAAGGCCTTATCTTTTTAAATCTACTTAATGAAGTAAATATAATTTAATTAAATTTCAAATAATTAATATCTTTGCACTTGTTTTGAAATTAGTTACATATTCGTAACTCTTTGAATTAAAATTGCTCCAAAAATATATCATTTTTATACTGTCAATCAATATGAAGAAATTCGGGCATATTATATCTGTAATTAATGTGTGTATGTTCAGCATCATTGGGATTACAATACATAGAATTTTGAAATGAATATGAAAGATTTGATATTTCTTTATTTCAAACAAGCGAAAGAAAAAAAAAAGTATGAAATGTAAGGAAGTATGAAACTTTTTTGGTAGGAAATAGGGCTATTCATACATGTTAATGAAAACGTATTTTAAATTTAATTTAATTTTAAACTTGTTATTCAAAAGAATACGAAACAATTTTAAAAGATTCAAATTCGTATATTTATATATAAGAGAATAAAAAGAACTGAAAATATGGTTTTCAACAGAACTTTTAATAATAGTAATATTTTGCTTTGAAATTTATATTATTCCACAGTATTTTAGTATTTAAAATTTAATTGATGCTTAAAAATACTGTTTTTCTGCAAAAACCTTTTTTGCTGTGTGAAGACACTCAATAAACGTTAAGAATAATTATAAATATAAGAATTATTTATTAAATATATACATAGACATTCAACTAATGAATATGTTAAACCATTTTAATTAAATAAAAAAATGCAGCGTGATTTTCATGATAAGACATAATATCGACTTATGCCATTCCAAACTTATGAAAGGAAATACGTTTGCTTCTTTCAAACAGATTCAAAAAAATAACAACGGATATCTGACAGAATAAAAAGTACTCAATGGTCTTTGTACTCTACACATATTTTGAATGTGTTAATCAGATATTTTTTAAAGGATCATCTCGCCCAAAATGAAACATGTTCTTATAAAAACATAAAAAGACCAAATATAATGAAGAGAAATCGATCATGGAAAAGGTTAATATGTATTTTAGCGTAGAAGTTATTTGAAAAAAGTTATCGAAAGTACAAGAGGAAAAAATTCGGATATCTAATTTATGGATTTCTTACTTTGCTCTAATTAACTTTACAAGTAAATGTTGATGATATATAACTGACTCTTAAAAACCATTAAAAGGTTATGAAAGAGTAATTATTTACAGCAAGAGCTTTCATCAACTTCAGTATTTGAGAAGTTTCAAAAGAAATTTGAAAACAAAAATCGATTTTTATTTTTATTAATTATAGAATAATTATCTATAGATTGATGACTTGAGATACTAGAACATTAGTAAAAGAAATTCCTTAATAATATAAACAGAATACACTTAGTATCTATGTTTTGAATAGTCATTAATACTAAAACTAGCAATTCAATATTTTTTAGAATGAATTTGTGTAAATTTATTTTGTAATTCTTCAGTTTCAAACAGTTTTATGCTAATTTCTTACATCAATGTTTCAAATATTTTGATTAAGTTATTTATGCCTGAATTAATGATGTTTCAGCTTCATGTCTTAATATGATATTTTCCTTCCTTTTACTTATTCACAATTAATAAGCTATAATATTTTTTAACATAATTGTTTATAAAACCTGTTTTTAAAAAATGTAGGAATTCTCACAAGACTATTCACATTTAGTTTGAGAAATCCTTTTTTATATATAAAGGCTAAATACAACTACCATGCATTCATAAAAGCGCGTAACTACATTTATTACTCTGCGCAAGTAAGTTAAGTAAGTTATGTAATTTAAATTCATAAAAAAATTAAATTTTTTGAGAAATAAAATTTTAAATTTTAAATAGTTATTAAAACAGCAATTTTTAGGTTTCTTTTCATTTCAATCCTTCAAATACTTCAATTGACTTTACACATGTGACTTATATATCTAATTAATTGTTACATAATTCAAGCAATACCGAATAACAAATAATTTCACTTTTTTTTGAGAGACGAACATTCAAATTTTATAAAATATTCCCATCTTGATGATAGGAATCTTCTTTGATAAATCTCTATACGAATTTCCCCCTCTTATTCAACCCCCTTTGTTAGTCATAATTTATTTAGAAGTTAGTTGAGCCTAAATCTACTGCGCTCTTCAAATTCGAATCGTTTTGAATCCACAACTAATGCATCCTTATAGAGCGCTTGGAACTAACTTCTCTAAATTGTCCTTCTGTGGACTATAGCTGAAATCTAAGTAAATAAAGCGCATTTGATGTACACATGCCCTCCGGGACATTGCAGCACTCTCGTTGTTAATCAGCCAACCTGACATCCAAGCGGAACAAGATCGCACAGCATTCCCAATATCAATTTCCACCTCAAACTATTCTAATGCAGCGATTTGTAACAAATGAACGCTCTAACAGTTTGAAACTATTATCCACTGTAAACTTATCACAGACCTCAAGGCTGAACTTCAAATTCACCCACTGTATTTACTGCCAGGTTCATTTAGGACAAGAGTTAAACGAGAATCATAGAGTGAGTTAATGAAAGTTGCATCCATTAAAATTATGAAATACATAAAGTATCTTGGCTCCCTTTCAGGGAGTTCAAATAATATTATTTAAATTAAAAGTTGAAAAAACAAATCAAATCATATAAATATATCAGTTGAGTCTCTCAATAATGTTTTAAAACTGACCTTATTAATATATTTTCTTTTATCTATACTGTTTATAAGTACTGTAATTTTTCTATACTGTTATACTATATGTTATACTGCAAGAATCTGCAATATAGTATAACATTTCTCTCAGCTTTCAACTTCTTGAAACTAGAACTAATGTGTCCTAATAAAGCATTTTGAACCAAATTTTCTAAATATTCTATACTATAACATAAATCTTAGTAAATAGAACAGTGCAGTTGACATACGCATGCCTTCTGGTGCATGGAAGGATATTCAAAGAATCTGATATCCAAATCGAACTAGATCACACAGCATTCCCAATATCAATTTCCACCTCAAAATACTCTATTCAGCGATATTTAAAAAAATATTCTATTTCAGCTATTTATTTATAAAGCTCTCTAACGCTATATCCTGTAAATTTATCCCATACTTCAAGATTAAATTTCAAATCCATCCAATATTTTGAATATTCCAATATTTTTAATCATTTAAGATATAAATTACCCTTAAATCATATAACAGAATAATGAAAGTAGCAAATTCCGAAATATTAACAACTACACTGATGGGAAAAAAAATCCCAACACCAAGAAAACATTATTGTACAGTAATGAAATTTTAGGAATACATTTGTCTAGGTAACATATTTAATTGATTAAAGTTTCAAGATCACAGGCAGAGCCATTGACGAGCAGAGCCATTTCAAATGTGAAATGTTGGTACATTAGTAACCGGTGTAACCGCCAGAATTTTGAATGCAAGCATGCAAACGTGCATGCATTGTGTCGTACAGGTGTCGGATATCAGTTTGTGGGATGGGGTTCCATGCCTCTTGCACTTGGGCGGTTAATGCTGGTTGTGGATGACGCTGGAGTTGTCATCCAATGATTTCCCATACGTGCTGGATTGGAGAAAGATCTGGTGATCTAGCAAGCCAAGGCAACATGTCGACACTCTGTAGAGCATGTTGGGTTACAAAAGCGGTATGAGGGCGAGCGTTATCCTGTTGGAAAACACCATCTTGAATAATGTTCATGAAGGGCAGCACAACAGGTTGTATCACTAGACTGACGTACAAATTTGCAGTCAGGGTGCGTGGGATAACCACGAGAGTGCTTGTGCTTTCATACGAAATTACTCCCCAAACCATAACTCTAGGAGTAGGCCCTGTGTGTCTAGGCCGCAGACAGGTCACTAGTATACGTTCACCTGGCCTTCTTCTAACCAACAAACGGCTATCAAAGCGACCAAGGCAGAACCGGCTTTCATCAGAAAACACAACAGATCGCCACTCCGTCCACCAATGAGCTCTAGCTTGACACCACTCACGTCACAAACGGCAGTGGTTTGGAGTCAGTGGAATGCACTGTACAGGGCGTCTGGCTCGTAGCTGCCCTTGAAGTAACCGATTTGTAATAGTTCGTTGTGTCACTGTGGTGCCAACTGTAGCTCGAATTTCAGCTGCAGGCCCAGACCACAGCCATAAGCCGAATACGACGGTCTTCCCTCTCAGTAGTACCATGTGGCAGCCCGGAACCTGGTCTTCTTGAGGCAGTACCTTCCCTTGACCACTGCCGCCAATACTCATGCACAGTGGATACATTAATGCAGAGTCTTTCAGCAATATCGAGGAAAGAAAACCCACCTTCTCGTAGCCCTACAACACGGCCTCGTTCAAACTCAGTGAGCTGTTGATAATGGCTTCTTCGTCTTCTCAGAGGCATCCTTGACTGATATTAACCCACTAAGTCAAATCTCAACTGTAAATAACGATAACGAACCTTACAGCGCTTTTAAAGCAAACTTCATTTGCATGGTCATAGTGTCGTTTCTAGCGCCACACTTACGCTCGTAGCTCGAAGATTGAATCAACGTCATCTTTCAGATGTATAAACACGCCTACCAAATTTCGTTTATCTAGCACAGCTCCTTCCTAGTGTTGGGGTTTTTTTTTCCATCAGTGTATAAGGTTTCTCTTTTCTTGACTTCATGATATGCCTTGAAATAAAATACAATAGGGCACTGAATAGAAAGTTTGTATTGATATTATTAAAAAATTAGTAATTAAATACTAAAAATAAAATAAAAAATTTGATGCAATTTTACTTGTTTCATATTTGTGAAGATAGTATTTTTTTAAAAATATATTTACCGTCACTTCTTGATAGGCTAGAATTTTTTAATTGTATGAAGTTATACTTTCCCAGTGTTAATAAAACTGTGTAATAATTTTAGAATTTGACTATCAATTAATAATCTATTAACAAAATTTCATTCAATGCTAGTATTGACGACTATTATTAAATTTTACATAAAACTACTAATATAATAAAAAATTCAAAAATATGTTTATACATATATATATATATAGAGAGAGAGAGAGAGTGTGTTTAAAAGTTAAAAAAGAGCATTTAACATTTAAAAAATACTTCTTGTTAGAATAGTAAAAAGTTTGTGTTTAAAAAATTGTTTTTATTAGTTGTACCCAGTTTGATCTAAAAATATCTATTTGTTTATGGTACAGCAAGATACTTGTTATAATCTTTAATAAATTATTCCTATAAAAGAAAAGTAAAATCCGTTCTGTTAGTTTATTAGATGTTTTTTTTCCAAATTATACATTTTGCTTGAGTAAAGGAAAAGAAAGAAAAATTAAATATGAAAATTGGTAAACTTCAAAAAAGAGGTGCCCAGCTTAAATTTTGATTAAAGCCCAGCTTCTCATATGAATATTCTTCTGACGTCCTGTTTAATTATAAGGTTGCAAAATTAATTTCATAAACTTCCCGTGAATTTCTCGGAGAGATATTTCTCTCAAATCATCAGTAACCGGATGAAACCTCCACTTGATGAGTTCGTTAAACAATTAATGCTTAAACTGAAGAATCGACAGCTGAAAAGTTTCATTGTGAAACGGCTCCAGTGATTAAATTACGTCGGCATATCTTACAAAGGTGATTAATTTCAAACTCGCACACTGCTACAGGATGTTGCTTTCTGCATAAAATCTAAAGCTTCAATGAAAATCCTTGCCAGGAAAACCGATCAAACAGTAATTACTATTGTTTAAACTGAAGTGTGAATAATCACTCAGTCCGATAGAAAAATAGGATGTTATAAATGGCTAAAAGAATAAACAAATCGTTGTTCTTGCTCCAGTTTTCGGAAAGAATTATTGGATAAAGCATGAATATTAATTGCTTTTAATCAAATTTTCAATTACCACGTCCTTTGAAACATGTTTTCAATAAGGACAGATTCCCCATCTGGGAACCTTTGTTACGCCGGATTTAACTTCCTCTGTAGACCTTTGATAAATAAAGGTGTTTTTTTTTTCCTTGAGTCACTCTTCGCTCCTTAAGTGAGGACTCCCCTTCAAATTTTCTTTTCCCATCTGCAAGAAGCTTTATCGATTATATGGATTAAATCTCACAGCTATGAAATAAAAAGGAAATGATGACCAAAATTTGAGCAATTTGTTTTATTGCTAGATTAGACTTATCTATTGAAGATTTGCCTCTCTAATATATCTTTAAACTTTTGGACTTCCGTAGTTAGAATTCGGAATGAATGAGTACCGATTTATCTTAAATCTTTTAGCATATTTAACTGCGCAATGCCCATATTTCTATCTTTTCTTTAGATTGCTGGTTAGTAAATGTACTAAATTTGATTATTTGTTCTGCTTGCTTGACTTAAATGAATAATTAATGCACATTTGAATGAATTAGAATGTTCTTAATAGATCTCTTGCAGAATCTTAAAAGACGTTGAACTATATATAAGGTATTTGATAAGCTACTGGATTAATCTTATCAAATGATGATGCTCTTTGATGCATGTTTACTTTTTCAGGTTTATAATAACATTTTAAGATGAAGAAATATCATATTTAAAATGAATAAATACTCATACTTTTTCGCTTTTTATGGAAAAGTTTCGAGACTTTTAAGGCTATATATATATTATTATTACTTTATTAACGATAGTAATCTGGTCATTCTAATGCACGGAGGAATTCATTGAAGCCTTATCTCTAAATCTTTTTCTGTAAATTAAGCTGTATACATAAAAAGATTTACAGATAATTCATTAAGGAAACTGAATAAAATATTGACAATTTATTTCAATCTTCCACCATTAGATTATTTAAAATTCACAGAACCAATGCATTTTAAAAATTCTGAATTAATATGCAAGTTAATCTGGGAATGACATAATAAGTTATATTCAGACAATGTAATGAATTTTAATTACTAGGATTTGCCCATTCATGAATTTTTAAATTTGAATTTTTCGTTTTAAAATTTATAAATAAATCAAACTATTTGATTTTTTAAAAGAATTTCATGCGTATTTTAATGCTTAAAAGGCACTGTCATTTTTAGTTGCTAGCATTTACTCAAGGCTATAGCTGATCTGTTTTCTAACTACTGAATTACTATTGATAAAAATGAAATTACCATTATTTTCCTTCATTGATGACTTTAAGATTGGAGCTAAATTATCTGTTTAAATAAATGAGAATAATTTAAATTAATGACAATAATTGGTAAATGAGAATTTATTTAAAGAATCAGTTATCGTAAATTGTATATATATTGGTTATTGTTACTTCTTTTTTCTCGTTTTAAAATGCCATTTCAATACATTTGTTTTGAAAGTCTATGATAAAGAAGAATAGCCAATCCGTAAACATTGTTTTATTTTTCATGTATATTTTATCTTATATTAAATTGGGGATATTGTTCTCAAATGGAATAAATTGTTTTAAAATGAAAAAATATATAAGAAATTCTAGAAATAAATACTGATAATTGATTAAAATCCGAATACAAAAAAAAAATCCTAAGATTAATTCAAAATTAATTTTCAAAAAGTTTAAAAACTAACTAAGAAGGAGGCAAAATAACAAAAATATTACAAGTTACAAAAGCTGTCAGGTTTCTATAATGTTAAATTTAATACATAAATGTTTTTCCCTGCTTTATACCAGACAAATCATGTTATAAAATTATCATATTTTAATGAAATTAATTATTTATTATTGAAAATAGATCATTCTTAAGAATCCATTTAAAATATCCAGAAAATTATGTGTTCTCCTTTTTGCGATAATATCTTTTTACTGGATCTTTCTTTTCTTCCTTCACTGATTTTGCTAATTTAAAATTTAAAATCTTTCATTCAAGAAACTTTAATGCTGATGGCCTTCAAGAAACCATTTATTTCCATTTAAAGAAACCGAACGTTATACCGGATCATTAACCACACCATATTTAAAATTCGTTCAAATGCCTTTTTAGCATTGCTTTATGTTTTGAATGTAAGACTTCAAAAATGAAACTTTATCAAGATCAAACATCAATTGATATATATTTTTTGTAATTCATAGAAAGCATCAATTAACTTTTGACTATTTCGAAAATGTATACGTTATTATAAAGACAAGAGTAATACTTTCTAATTAAAAAAACATTTTTTCAAAAAATTTCAGAGCTAATTATTACTTGTCACAAAATATTATAACTGACTGCAAAGGGGAAGCATTAATGAAATGAAATTCAAATATAAGTGTAAATAATGCATCCACAAACGCCATTCTTAACAATGCTTTATATTTTGAACGAAAGGCTTCAAAAATGAAACTTTATCAATCAAGATTCAGCATCAATTGATATGTATTTTTTGTAATTTTTTGCTATTTGAAAAATGTAAACGTTATTATAAAGATAGGTGTAATACTTTCTAAATTTTAAAAAAATCCTTTTTGAAAGAAATATCAGAACTGATTATCACTTGCCACACAAAAATTGTTATTAACTGCGAAGTAGTAGCATTAATGAAATGAAATTCAAATACAACTGTAAATAATGCATCCACATCGTAAAATAAAAAGTTATTTGTATTTCATTTGACCAAAATTGTTTATTACGGACACAACTTTTGAAACTACTCTCCTGAAAATTACCATATGCTTCTGAGGAAGTATGGTTAATACGTTTTAAAATTCGTATTCGAGCCAGATATTGATTTTCAATTTGTATGTTAAATCAAAGCAGAGAAGGTCAAATGACGCATAAATTTACAGCATCACTTAGAGGCTGGTTGGAAGGGAGAAATTTTATACAAGAGAGAAAATGTTTTGCTGTTCATTTAATTTGTTAGAAGAATGATAAAGAGCTCGGTTCTCCCAAAAACTGCTCACAGAAGCATTTTTGGAAACTTCTTTAGCAGAAGAAAATGTGTTTTAGCTATTACAGATAAATGCATTTACATTAAGCATCGTTAAAAGATTAAGAAATATGCTATTTCTCGATTTCAACTCACTCATAAGAGATACTTAGTTATATTTGTTTAATAAAGCAAATGCTAATTACTTTTTTAGAAAAATGGAAAATAATTAGATTCGCTCAATTTTTTTCAGAAAAATTTAATGTACTGCGAGGTTTTCACTACTAGTATCATAGTTAAAATGCATGCATTTTTATGTAAAACACTCCGAAATCCTTACATGCGTATTACAATAATTCAGCTCCAAGATAAGAGGATATATTTGAAAGAAAACTTAATAAACGTATATTATAGGTCTTGACCGTAGAAGACATGATTTTAAATTAATTGTCTATAGCATTGTAGCTAAACATTTTTTCCTTAAGGCACATTTCTCATGTTTTCGCATAGAATCATGTTTAGTTGAAGCAGAAATTAATCGGAAGAAAATACATAAAAATAAATATAGTTAAATTATATTAAATATATTAACAATTAATATTTATATTTGAAAATAAATATTTAAAAACTGTAAAAAAATCTATACTCCCATGTTAAAAGTTTCATATTTCAAAGATCGTTTAAACTTCTTGTATTTTATGGATATAAATGCATGGCTATATGAAAATAAAAATGTAGTCAAATTGAATTCACATATGTAATCGAAAAATTTCAGGCGGAAGAGATTTAATGCTTAAACTGAATGTTAACTATACGAAAGAATAAAAACGAGTGTTTGATTTATGTAGTTATTGTGAGTCTTTCCGCGCCCAAACATATTTGGCCCGAAGCCAGAGTTTCGAGTTGCATATTTCAGTTTAAATAGATTCTATTACTTTCCCCTTCAATGCTTCCGACAATAGATCATTCGGTAAACTAATTTCTCAGCATTCAGAAAAGATATTTTACTCAGCATATTGTTACATTTTCGCTTACTTTAAAAAGTCAGAATTTTTATAAATATTTACTGATAAGATATGGTAAATATTGATTATATGGTTGTTAGCTGTCCCTTATATTTATTTGAAAACGTGAAAAATGGTTAATATATTATTCATATCAGGCTATGCTATACAGGTTGATAACCACATAAGAAATGATAAATTTTGGATAATCGGTGTCTACTTTGAATATTTTTTATGAAATAGACAGTGGTTGTAATATATGTTTATAAAGGATATGACACAAAAAGCTAGAGAATTTTTTGCAATATATATAATATATTTCAGATTCAAGAATATTCAAACTAAAAAGCTCGGCAATCTATCGTTTTCCTGGAAAAATAGTATTTTAGTGTCTGCGTAATTATATATCTTAATATAATTTAAATTCTATTTAATTTCCTAACTTTTATCTTACTTTAGTCCATATAAACTTCATTCTAAATTGGTATCTTATTTCCTGATTTAATGCCCTTTTATATTTTAATTAATGCTGCTCACACCCTATAAATGAGCATTTTCTCAAGCTCCGAGTGAAGGGATAAAAATCCTTAATGTCTGCAGTATTCTTTTAAAGATACTTAAATTTCGAATCCTAAATCGACACATGTCAAAGAAATCCCTTTCAAAATCTCATTGTAAAAAACATTGAAGGGAACATTTCGGTCTCTTTTGCTCTTCTGCACATGTGTCGCTATGCAGACTCACGAATTTATTGCCGCTTTTTCTTATACCACTTTTCTTTAGAACATTTGAATGCATATATATATGTGTGTGTGCATGTGTGAATATACATTTCATATTTAATAATCAAGTATTGTTATTAATAATGTGTTTCACTAGTACATGATTTTTTTATAACAGTTATTTAATTTTAATTTTACATTAACCCGGCACAGGTCGCGCTCTATAAAGTCACGTAAAAGGTCGCGTGGATTACAATTGTAGTCTATTTTCAAATCAAACTAAAACTCCAAAATAATTAATCAACACTCTTTAATCAACTTTAAACATAACAAGGCACTTCTTCTTAATTATTTTTTAAACACCAAACTCACTTAAAGTTACTATTGTATTCCTCACGACCTGTGCAGGGTCAACAGATGTATTATAAGAAGATCATATAAGACCGTTCGAAAGAAATTTAATTGTAATTTCCTAAGAAAGCAATAATTTAATGGTTAAATATTCAAATATTCATTTGTTAACCATACATTAGACATTCACAGTCGGATAATTGTAATTGCAACCGACGATAATCAATCTGACTTAGAAATGAAGATTACTGTATACAATAACGTTTTCCGAAAGAGAAAACTCGGATTTCTAATTACATTCCAACAAGTCATAATACAGTTTTAGAAGATTCGAATGCAGATTACTGAATCCAAGCACGATCTCGGAGTTGTCTGATCATCTGAGTGATTTCGAAGATATATGACATAGCTGTATATGAGCATTCGTGCCTCGTATTCCGATGTCTAGGCCCTCTGCAATAATACATTACAGCAGTTCGGTGCTGGAATAGATTATTTTGGTATTATAATACAGAAATATTAAGCTGAAGCACAATTCCGTGGCTTGCTTAATTCTACGGAGAGTGCCCACAGAAGGATTTTAGGTTCTGAAGTGGAAAGACGTGAGTTATTCTCTGTGGTTTAAGGCGCTAAATAGTTGTCTTTACTACTGTTTACAACAAACTGCTATTCATTTTATTCAGAAACTTGAAGCATTTTCGGTTGCTTAGAATCGTGAATTCAAAAATGCGTTAAGCTATAGTATTTTCTTTCCTGGGTTTAACTAGATTTGCAGCGAAATTAATGTTTATTCATTAATTTCTTTCATAAATTTTGAATTCATTTGAATTTTATAGAATTGTTATTAATTTAAGCATTTTTCTGTTACTCATGAATTTTTATCATGCATTTTTAAACTACCGTTAAAGAAATAGAGTTAATTTTAACTACAACTTTTGTGTTATAGATCTTAATTACAACTTTTCGTATTCAAATTAAATATACAGGCATTACAAAAAATATTCAATTGTTTTAGAAAGCATTGTTGGAAACACATCAGTTAAGTTTTTAAAAAGCAATAACAGTGTCTAGAATAATATTAATAACATTGTTCTCCAAAACATAATTTTAATGAAAGTATTTCTGTCATAATTAATTTTTTCAATATTTAAAGGATAGAAATAATTTGACTTTCATTTGAAACAAAGGATATATTTTTCAAATAACTCAATGATTATAAATACGTTTTCTCCATAAATTCAGCCGTTTGTGTACTTTTATTAAAAACATTGAATATTTTTTAAAGAATTTCACTTGGAGGATAATAGTAAGGAGTTAATAATTTAGAAAATATTATCCTTTGATTATTTTGTAAATTTATTCTAATTGATTATTAGTTAGATTACTAGGAAACAACATTTCAATGATAGCTAAAATTTCATTCTGTGCACTTCTGTTATTCAGTACAAGACAATTTTGAACAACCGCAATTGAACAATTAATTTTCATAGTTTTCAATGATTATATATTTTTTGAAAAACACATACACACACACTCCTTAAATTATAATATGATTATTTTAGATTTTATGTTAAACTATAGATTTAATGTTTGGATATAATTGAATCAATCTTAGATATAGGAAATGTTTAAGGGATAATATAACAATGAAATATAATCATCGGTATATTATATCAATTAACAATTTCGTATCACAATGCCTTCTTCTTTCAATGAAAATATGCACTATTATTATTATTTATCCTCGAAATTAGAAATTTATTATATCCTCAACATCAAATTAATTAAATACTTAATATTTTTGCTGCAATTTATTATAAACCATAGAATAAACTAAATATGCCATTCCCAATATATGAAAAGAAAAATGATCAAATATTTTACCACGCGTATTAGATACACATATTTCTGATAGAGAGAAATTTATTTAATGGATCAATTCTTAGCCGTCTTGAACAAATAAGTTGCTTTGAAATATGCCATGTCTGTAAATAAAAGCAAATACATATTTTTATTGATAAGAATCTTCATCCTATCAGTGTATAACAGCTCTAGATGTTCACGCTCGCGTAATTCACATCCTTGTTCCAGCAGAAATACGAACATAAACCGAGCCTCGGGGCAATGTTTTGTTTTAATTTTTGCTCTTCGTTTATTTGAATACCAGGGAAAGCTATTGAGAGGAATTTATTTGCACTGAGAGGGATTTATAGAAATATTTCTCACTGTAATAGATATTTCTGTCGGTTCATTAATTAGCAAAATTATCTTTGGCATTTTCTCGACATCGAATCTCTTGATCAATTCTGATGTACTGCGAACAGTCACACAATTAACACGTCGAACAAATTTGATTTCACGCTAATCTAGCACGCTGTTCTGCACGAATACATAAGCCGAAGGTGAATTTCGATTCGCACGCGAAAATTTGTAGATACACGGTATGCCTTTATGTCAGATTGCGTTTATTCGATCCCTTAACGTTTAATGGCATGCAGCTGTCATGGGCACAAAATTTATGTAAACAACCAGACATTTGGAAATAGGAACCAGAGAGCCCAAAATCAGGACTCCCCTTTCCCCAATGGTGACCAGTCAGTTGATAAATGGAGCCTGCCTTGAATACGGGGCTAATTATCGAAATGCCCTGAATAATTGCTAATGGGGGGTTTGCACAAAGTGTATTGGTGAATCTTTGCCTTCGCAATTGTTAATGATTGCGCTTATATTAAATAATTTGTGTAAATATCAGGCACGACCCTAGACGATGGAAGTAACACATTCGAGTGGATCACTTTATAGTTACAAATATAGACAGCCAAATGGTTTGGTATGGCTTAGAAGAACCGCATCGCTTATATCCTTCGATTATATACCAAAATGTAAGTAAAGCATTTATTAGGATATTGATGTAAAGGCGTAATGTATTGATGGTTGCGGTTATATGTGTTAATATGGTAATTTAGGGATCGGTTTCCTTCAAAGATCACTTAGCTTTGCTTAAATTGTTAAGGTAAAGATGCGTTTATTGGTCATTAAATGTGCATCTAGTAGGTGGTTGAGACGGTACAATATTAGCATTGTAGAAGAGGTTACATTTTCAAAAAAGATTCTACGTGGCCATCATTTTCTACCACATTAATCTTATTTGCATAATAGATACAAATATATAAAGCCAAATGAGTTACTTCGGCATACAAGAACCGTATTGTGTATGTTGTAAAACAATATCCTGAAATGAAACCAAAACTTTCATTGAGATATTAATGGAAATGCGTAAAACATAGTAGGTTAATATGATCTGTATTTAGGTGGTTACTGTTGGTTAGTTATGGCACTTGCTATAGACAAGCCCACTGACGAATGTATTTAAGTGGTGATGTATAGATTAGTTTACTTCAAAACAATTTTGCAGTGTGTATAATAGCTACATTAATGAGAGAGAAGTGTACAAGATTTTGGGAGAACGTAGTATCAAAATAACAGCAAGGGATTATCAAAAGGGAAATGTGTATCATCTTTTTTGTATTTTTAATAAGATATTATTGAAGTTTTATAATGCCTTAATTGTGATTTGTATGTTAAAAACAATTTTTATTGCTTAATATAGTTAATTTTTGCATTATAGAGTAATATTAAAAAATTGCAAAATAGTTAGAAAACATAAATTGTTTTGAAGTTAGTGCTCTAATTTCAGGAAAGCAAATTTTGATGAAATATTCATCAGTAACACAAACTATTGTTTATTTCATTCGTTGCATTTATATGAAACTATCATTTAATTTTCAGATATAGTGAAAATTAAGCAAATTATGGTTAATTAGGAGAGAAAAATAAATATTTCTTTTTGTAAATTATATTTGTATAGCATATCTTTACATAAAAATTGTGTCAATAATCTATCATACTTAATGTTATCTTCCAGATTTAAACAGTGATTTGTACATATAGTTGCCAAAATTTTGTTATCGCTAATTGAGCACGAACAGTTTGATTGTGATTTATAAAGCAATCGACATAATCTTGCCATTGAAGCCCTTAATTCAATATCAGATTAGATAATTAATTAACATAATCTAAAATCCATACTTTGTAGTTTTAATCAACAATATAACACTGAAAATAACTACGATTTCTCCAATTAAATATAATTCCTTTAGCATTTAATAGTTGTATAAATGCTTTAGATATGATTTATGTTTGTATTTAAAATATAATATTAATGAAATCTTTTCTGAGAGGACACTTAATAAAATTAGATAAACGTATTGGTCGTTTTCAAAATCACACTAATAGAATTTAAATCCAAATAAATTAACTACAATATAAGTGTTAACATCAGTACATAAGAATCTATTTATTATTTCACTTTAAAATATTCAATACAATTTAAAAGAAATTCACTTTAATCTTCATAAAAGTCCTAGCCATTGTTAATTTTTCCCCATTTATTAACTTTGGTGTCACTCATAAATGCACGAATATACTATTTCATCTAAAGAATATTAAAATTTTTCAAAGAAAAATAACTGTAAAAGATGGGCAAACTCTTAGGGAGCCAAAACTTATTGCTATTTTAAAAACTCACCGTCTGCCTGAGGACAAATTCTCATATTCGAGGTAAAGAAGAAACTTCGGTTCAAAATTCCAATTCCTCGAGCTTTTTGAGCTTTTTTTTTTTTTGAGACTTTGAATTTCTAGGATGCTTTAAATTTCTTCGCAGAGTGGAACCTTACTTAGGTGAAGTCTAAATTGTTCAGATGCTGTTCGAAACACTGAAGCATATCCAAAAAAGTATACTAAACAGTATTGTTTGTAGTATAGTATAATTGATAAATACTGCATCATTTAAACTGGAGAACTATGAAATTTCTACTTTAAATTTCTGAGGACCTTTTTTGTTTGTTATACTGACTTCTATGCACCGAAACAGATAAATAAATCATATTCCACATTGTTGACTTTAAAGCAGTTTTTTCAATGCAGTACTGTGCTGGTGATAGATCCTTTGAGATTGGAATAGCATGAATTCAAACCCCAATTAAAAGGAAGATTCATTATTTATCCTAGCAGGTATACTTTAAATACAGCAATATCTCATGTCCTTTTGCTGGGAGGGCTTAAAAATTAGTAGTAGTGTGATGACCCAGCTATGGTAATTGTTATCCCAGCACGGCCTAAAATTCCCAGCTCAATCTCTTATTAGCTTACGAATAGTTTCAAAAGGAATTAACTTAATGAAGGAACTTAATTAAAATAGTAAATACATATTATTGTGATATTATTATTAAAGAGAAATATACAATAGAATATAAGAAACTATACTAGAAAGTATAAAGAAATGTACTGTATAGTACTATGGAGAAACTACAATACTGTAGAATTATTCTAAGATTTTAAAATATAATATTTATGGAGGAACATTTATTTTTTAAATCTATATTTGACAAATGAGAAAAATTTAATTTCTAACATTCTGAAACATATGTTTCATAAAATTCTGCGAAGTCCTTTGTATATTTGAGATTTTATTTTTATGTGTCATAGAGATACAAAGTTATAAGGACACTAAATATGAATACGCATCATATCAGGTAAGGTATGTTTCGAAGGGAATGTTACAAACTTGAGTAAGAAAGTATTTTTTTTATTAACTTCGAATTTTTTTTGTTGAAATATGGTAACTGATACAAGAACAAACATTAATTTGTGACAATAAAAATTGCATTTCTTTTATGATATGTTATACCATCTGTTATTTTGAACAGAAGATGGATCAACATGTTTTTATAGATCATTTCCAACTCCTAACTGAGAGTAAAGCGGTTTTGGGACCAACATATTTCTGGGTGTTACTGCAGATCAAAATGGAGCCGTAAGCAAAGTGAATTGATTTTGAAAAGTACCTTTTTTCCCCCTCATCCATTAATGTTAAAAAAAGGTTAAAAGCTATTGGACCATAAATTAAAATAATAAAGATGAACATTGGAGATAGTGAAAAAATTCTTTGTCACTAAAATTCGAACAAAAGAAGAGATTTAAAAAGTCTTGAGATTGCCTTGCTTTTCCTCTAAACTTAATAAAAATTAATTAGATAAAATGCAAACAAGAATCATCTTCTTGATTAGGAAATATGAAAGAGCAATACAAACAAAATAGATCTTTATTTGTATTTCTTTGTACCAAATGATAAAATAAAGATCATTAAAAATTGAGCCATGCTGTGTAAAAATGATAGAATATTACATAACCATCAAATTAACAAAATATTTACGTAATCTCGGTAATGAGCGTTTGCCCCCTTTCCCTTGATTTTGCTAGTTTGTTATTTCTAGATAA
Source organism: Argiope trifasciata (assembly GCA_026543055.1). Classification (NCBI taxonomy): domain Eukaryota; kingdom Metazoa; phylum Arthropoda; class Arachnida; order Araneae; family Araneidae; genus Argiope; species Argiope trifasciata. The sequence goes on from JAPMOQ010013963.1 coordinate 603,771, forward strand.
TCAAATGTAGAATAATTAAATGAGATTTTCCCAATTATTCGTGAAAATTGCTTACATATTCAGATAATCACTTAAAAGACCATTCCCCAAACTCGAGTTTGATTTTACAAAGTGGGCTGTCTTATGACAGGTTCATAATAATTAGAAAATACAGTGGAAAAGGATATTTCTTTCTATCATAAACTAAGATTTTTTTTGTTATTTTATGCAATTCTTATAGCATGGACTGTAATAAAAAAACAACAATCTTAAATGCTTTTAAGGAGTTTACGTTGTACTAAATGGTCACCATTCATTAAAATTACAGTTAATCATGAAATACTGGTCTGAAAAGGAGCTTTAACTTTAAATTATCCAATATATTTCACACATTACAGGTTCTGAGTTATGTTTGCACGCTATAATGCTATAGCAAATGCTTGTTGAACGCTAATGAATAAAAATCACCACTAGGGAGCTTTATTGCAAATCGGAAGCAGTTCTCATTAATTTAATTTGTTTACTGGCTAACCACACATTATCTCTTGCGTAGTTGCTGTCAGACTGCAATTTGTTTTTAAATGACGTTTGACTGAAAAAAATTCCTTTATGTGCCCAGTTTCTCAGACAGCCTTAAGCAATTATCTTAACCAGAGTAAATATATTAATCTATAAAGATTTAAAGTACCTTTAATTAAAGTATTGCACTAAAGTAAATCTAATTATGTTGTACTTTTAGGAATTATAATTTACTGTCTCGAACACTTTAAAGTAAATAAGTTTTTGGAAAGTCTAATATAGGCTGGCATTTTTACTTATTTTTATTTCCTGCTTTTTAAACACATTAATGCAAAAAAGAGTATTTTAATCTTTTGAAGAAAAAAAAACATATCACGCATCTAAGAAATATTATATATTAATAATGCAGGATTTTAGAAAACGTAATTTAGAGCTCTAGGTGTATCAAAATAAAAATACTTTCATCAGATCCAAAATGACCCTATTATTGTATATTCATTTTTACTTATTACATATGAACATATATGTAAAGAAACAAATCGCTTTTTCCTTTACTTTGATCAATGACCATATGTAAAATTTTAAAGGCACATAAAAAAACTTGAATGAGTTTAATCTCAAAACTTTAATTCAGAACATTTTTTTACAAGGTTAGTTTTTATTTGGAAAGTTTTAAATTGATTCCTAAATAAGCAAACAGTGTTTGATGCACTAGTTGAAGAAAAACTTAATAGATAGTAAATAAAAGAAAAATAAATGTATTTTTATGGTCTTATTAAAATGTCTACTTATATGTATATATATATATATATATATATATATATATAAGCAAGTGAAAGTAGAAACTATGGATGGGAACGTTTTTATTCAGAGTGGAGACCGATAGCTCAAGTTGTCTTAGACCGATTTTTCGAACAGATAGTGAGACCTAACACAGCGACAGTAATGGCAAGACATCTAGAGATGTGGTCTTGCACAGAGGTGCAAGCTGTGATACGATTTCTATGGGCCAAGAATGTGTCCCCATCGGACATTCACAGACATATCGTTGAAGTGTACGGGGCTGAAGCAATGAGTAGAAAATAGGTAGCAAAATGGTGTCGTTCTTTTGCTACGGGCAGAGAGATTACTGGAAATATTTAGGGGGAAGGTCTGGGGTCACCCCCAATGAAGCCCCGCTTTGGCTTCCAGTGAATATGTCCTTTTCCGCGCATTGAAGAAATACTTGTTCCATAAAAGGTTTGTATCAAACAGTGTTGTTCAAAACGGTGCTTAGAACCGTCTCAATAGCTAGGGACCTGATTATTACCAGGACGGGTTAAAAAAACCAATTGGTCCAATGGTGTGACAAAGGCCTCAACAGGTTTGGTAATTATGTAAAGAAATGAACTCCATATATGTCTCTTAATTACCATTTGTATCCTGAATACATTGTTAATAAAACATTTTTCCTTCATCTTATACATTTTTTTGGGATCACCCATCGCACTTATGCTTTGTCACTTCTCAGAAAATGAAATGAATACAACACATACAATTTCGTAACATATTTTATACATCATTAATTTACAATGATCGCAAAATGGTTCCACTTTACACCATTTCCGAACATTCCACATTTTTGACTGGCCCCTTTATCAATGGCCTTTTCCCACATAAATTCAATTTTTCAGAACAAATGCACCATTTTTATCACATATTCTTCTTTTCTTTTAGCTCCGTAAATTCGATTTATTTCACCCTCTACCTGCGGGTACGATCTCTAGAAGTTTGCTTGAGCTGTGCCCTCCAATAGAAATCAAATTATACCCATTCATCCGAAGTTGTGATAAATAGTAAATATCTCGAGTAGTATGCATTGAATCATTCCAAGGTGTTAGGTGATTGTGCTAATCTATCGATTAAAAGCGCTGGAAATGAAATAAACAATACTTTGCTCCAAATGAAATTACTTCTATCATCTTGTGGCAATTGTATTAAGGGATTTCATAAAATATTGATGATATTAGTAAGTATAGCGCCATGAAAGATTGGAAAGTAATTTAGCAATTGCTAGCATTATATATTCGTTTAAAATATCGAAGATATATTCCAAGGAAATTAAGGGAACAGTGGACTTTGAAATAAGCAAATTTGGACAAAAACGCACAAAATTTATTTCTATCGTTTCATCATCAAAATGTATGTTTATATTAAACTAAAACATTGTTATAAAAATGTATTGTTGAATAAAATAAATATTTGGAAGGTTAAGAGTAAAAAAGTACATCTTAATAAAATTTTTAAAATTGATATTTTAATTAGATTTAAATGTATTTAAAATGTTTCAGGTGCCGTAATTTTTAAATGAATTAAATGAAATTGAAAATACATATTTTCGTCAAACATTAAATTAAAATTGCTTCGATGTTTTTTAGGTGGTTAAAAGTAAATTTTAGTTCGGAAAATCATAGAGTTTTTATAGAAATTCCGTAAATATGTATAAAAGTGTTTCTAATAAATTAGTATTTAATCAAAATTACAGAATCATGCTTAGTTTTGTCCCAAATAAATTTACATTGGGTAATAAGAAAGAAACAAAAGAAAAAAATAAAACTTAAAACGCCTTTTATCTAAATCAAGTTGGATATTATATTGAACGTTTTCATAAAATTAGATTCAAAATTATTTTCTAAGTGAATTTTTTTAATTAAAATTCTTAAACGATTAGTGGTTAATTTTTGTTATTAATTGAATAATTTTTTTCACAATATCACATCTTATTTTTTTCGATCTTACATTTCTTGGTTTCAATTGCCTTCTTGATATTTATTTTTCACAAATTAATATACAAATCCTTTAAAGATTGACTTCATACTTAAATTTATTTATATCTATATTGTTTCGAAGGAAAATTTATTCAAGATTTTCAGTTGCTGAATATTCATTAGTATAATATTCTTACTTAATCACAATGTTTCAATGATGACAATGATAACACAAACCATTATTCAGTTATCAATAATTTAATCACATTAGTATATTCGTAAATTGAGATTAAATCAGCAAACTCTAACACCATGTGAAAGCGTATTGATTCCAAATTTTGAATATCCACATAAATTTTGTTTAGGTAACATGCAATCAAATAATTGCTTGCAAATAAATCGCAAAATCTTAAGAAAGAAAAAATATTTTTATTTAAAAATGGCTAGTAATATAAAAACTATGAGGCCCTACCAAAACTCTACAGAATAAAACCTTTACTTTCACAAAATACCAGTAAAAAACAGTCTATAGAAATGTAACAACCCCACATCTTGGTCCTTTCACCATGTCTTTCTTTCATCCTTTTCACAGTTTCTCAAGAATACAATACTTTCGAACATATCATGCTCATTGCATAAAGTTTGCTATGAAATTTATAGCCTTCTCCTTTTCATCTAACCAAAAGAAAAGAAACCCACCATACCGCAGTTTGACTTTTTTTTTTCTTTTATATACTGTCTTAAGGTTATATATTGTCGTAAGTTTTCTAAGTTGGTATGTGATAGAGAATCGTTATATATGATAAGACTAGTCCGGTTATGTAACGAATGCTTCTATCACTCTTCGAACCATCGTCGTCCTAAACTCAATCGTTTTGGTTCGTAAACAGCTTATCTTATGTCAGCTTCTTTAAGTATGGAAGTGCTTGATAACAGCTTTAGATATTACTAAAAATATCGACCAGAAGCACACTGTTTAAGTGAACTTTTATCAGTAGTTTGAAGCGAGTTTATGTAAGTCGTTGGACTTCCACAGAAAGATACGATGTATAATGTATTCTTGTTATAATAGAAGTAAACTAGAATTAAAATTTATAATGTCTAAAAATTTCGCGATTAAAGGAAATTTTTTGGAAGGAATATTTATTCTATCTTAGGATATTCAGTGTCGAATAACAAGGTTTTTCGATACTTATTTATAAATTGTATATAAGCTAACTTATATTTAAATCCAGTAAAACTAACTTTAGAAATTTGTATTTTATTTAAAAATGACGAGTTATAACAAAATTCAATTAAAACTTTAATTAGTAATTACAGGATAATAATAGAATAATAAATTTTTTGAGTACTGGGATACACTATTGCAAAGTATTTCTGAAAATATTTCTAAGAAAATTTTGAAATGATGTAGAGGAACAAAAGAAAAGTGAATGAAATAAACATAACAGTTTTCTCAACAAGAAAGTTAATTATACTTTTAAATTTCGCATATCCAAACATTTGAAATTGGATATGCGAGAAACCTCAAATAGATTTATGAAAAATGTCGAAGTACTTAAAATTGCAAAATTGTTATACTATTCAAATTTTAAATTTGACTAAATATTTTGTTATTTACTTTATTTTTATTTCAATATATGCTTCAAAAATAAAAAAGGCGAATTCTTATGCACCTCAATTTTTAGATGAGCTTGCACATCATTTTAGAAATAGATGTTGATCTACTGACTGTTACAATACAACTTTTATGTCATGAAATGTTTTTTTAAACAATTTGTGCCATGAAACAAGATTTCTGCAACCACCATGTTTCAATTTAGCTCTAGTTTACAATTTTACTGTGGTATTTTGTTTCAATAAATTTGTTCTCCTGAGAGGTTTCTCCATGAATATAAAGGTTACAAGAATTTTTTCGTTACAATTAGGGAAACAAAATACAACGGAAAAACTTCTCTAGAGCAAAACTATAGATTACATCTTTCAAAGCTCAAAATTGAGGTTCAAGTATTGATTATTTTGTAAAAACATTATTTTGTAAGTTTATTAAAGTTGGGAGGCAAACTATTGAATTTTTCCTCCAAAAATACGTTTTCTGAATTTATAACTTATAATTACTTGTCAAAATATGAATTTATCAGCAAGAAACAATTTTGGGAAAAAAGAAGATAAAGATTATTCTTCGTTTCTGACTAAGTTATTTTTAGAAATATCATCATTTTAAGCATAATCGAAGAAAACTGCAAAGAATTGGAAAAAGATTTTTTTTAAAATAACAATCCCATTGGTTACTATGGTTTCATTTATACGCTTGATAAAATTTAAAAGAACTTATATCTTGGTATCAGTTTTTTCTTTTGGTAGTAAAAACTTTAAATTGTTTAATAATGAGAAAATGTAATATTTTTTCCACAAAACAAAACAAAGAAAATTCTAGAAGGATTTTCATGATTTTCAATTGATTTGCATTTCTCTTTCCACCTGTTATGGATATGAATTCAAATTTTGGAAATCGTTTTAATGCATTTTTAAAAAAATCTATGAAATCCAGTTTCCTGCATTGCTTATGTATATGTAAAAAATATCTCTTAAACAAGGTGGAATGTAAATTAAAGATATTTTAATTAAACCTATGTAGAAAAAAATTCTTAATAATTAGGTCATCATAAGCATAATTGATAAATATCTGCTGGTAAATTTATCTCAAAATAATAATGAACTAAAATTCGTTGTTTTCGTACTTTTCAAAATAAGGACTTAGAATTCTCTTCGACTGAAGAAAAATGACATGATTAATGCAATGCTGCTAGTTCAACGCATTGATAACGAGTAGTGATTAATGGAAACAATCAAGATTCACTGTCACCGTGTTTTCTTTGTATTTAATGTAGTTGATTGATGAAACAGTTAAACAACTCTTTTTTTTCTAACAATATTCGTAATTTTCTTTTTCTGTAATTTCTAGCTTAACTCTAACGACATATTTGTTGAATAAATAAAAGCATATATTTAGTACATCAATCAAATCTTTCCGAAAATATGATAAGAATTGGTAGTAAAAGATAAATGAGTATCTCTGTCCTATTGTTGGCAATAAATTGGAATATTCTACGATGTTTAGCAACTATCTGAGACATTGTTCGTTTGTATTTAATATTTATATGATATTATATGAAAACTCTTATAAAATAAGGAATGGATATATCTGCCATTTGTACGTGAAGATTTACCTAAATTTCAAAAATAAAAAAACAGCTAAAATTAAAATCAGAATAAGGTTTTTATGAACATTCTAATATTCAGGTTTTTATACCCCATTAATTAATTTTAAATATGACTATTTATTTCTTAATCCTCTATTTTAACCATATATTCCACAATTTGTACCAGGAAAAGGAAGTTTGATATTTTAAAGCACTTTTCCAGTAATTTCCCCCTTTTTTATTTGATCGTAGAGCTTCAAACCTGTTTATTGCTTTGCTTGTCAAATTCAAAAATTAAAAAAGAATAATAGCAAAAATATGGTAACTACTAGTGGTAACAAATTCACTACATTTTTTTGTCTAATTCTATGTAATATTTCAAAATATTGTGGTATTTACATAATAAATCTTCATATATATACATTTATCTAAAAAATAATTATATCCCTGATTTCTATTTTAATTTTTATTTTTTTATTTAATATTCTAAAGATATTTTTTACTCTTTTTCTAAATATTGATGTATTGCGACGTTTTAGTTTGAAATTATTTAGAATAAACAAGATCTTTCAAGGTAAATTTAGTTTGAATTTGAACTTTCAATTTTTTGATGAAATATTAAGAACGCGCGACTTTTACAATTTACAATAAGGTTTTAAATTTCTTTAAAAATAAGGGATATAGAAAGAAACTTCACATTATACAGAATATAATAATTTTATTGTTTTTAATTATTATTTAATTTTTTAACTATTATTTGAAAATATATTATTTCAAAATATAAAGATGAAGTTATAATATTAATTTCAAAAATTTTGGCTTAAAATAATATTTTTATAAATGAATCTTAAAAAAATTTAATGAGATAAACGAAATTTTTGCTTCTTATTGGTAACTGACCATATAATTAACATGAGGGAAATTTCAATTGAAGATTTGAAAGATCAAGAATTCGTTATGTTATTCTAGAGTGAGAGCAGATACATCAAATAAAATTATTGTTTCTGGATTTCACTAATCCTGAAATTTAATAGTTGCGAACAATAAAAATATAAGAAATTGAAATATTTTTTAACAATTTTTTTCTTAATGGTTTATAAGAGGCTGACATGAAAACTTGCAATTATTCCTATTACCGATGCATTTTTAATAAGAATTTGTTTTTTGTAATAAATTATCAATTAACACTTCAAATGCGATGAAGAAATTTATATGATTAGAAAATTAATTGCGTACATATTTATTTATCATCAATTTCAATTAATAACTAATCTGTTTTTTTGAAACATTTTTCTTTTTTGTAGTAAACCAAGATCTTAAAAGAATTTAAAGAAAAATTAAAATGTATGAATATATATAAACTGATAACTCTCGTTTCCAATACTGTAAAATTTTTTTCTGAGACAGCAAGAATAAATTTAAACAAAAAAAAAAATGCAATAAAAATAATTATATTATCATATGCCCGTTTTTCGATTCGCGAAATATTTGTTTTCATATTAATGCAACATAACATACGTTTACTTCATGAATATAATTAAAGCAATTAGAAATTTAGGTAAATGCAACATAACTTTAAAAAAAATGAGAGACATAATTTATATAAAACAACATACTTCGAACTAAATAAAATACTACTTTTTATACTATAAATATATTTTAAATAGAAAATAGAAAGTTTATTCAAAAACAATCATAAACGTATTTGTATCTGAGGTTTAAATGCTGGCGGAAATAAAAATATACGTAAATTGTTCAACATGAATATTCTATTTCAAATGATTTTATTTGAAAATACTAAAAAGTATTATCATAAAAATATATCACATAATTATTGTTAGAAATTCCAGAAAAAATTCGATGATTTTTTCCCCGTCTTTTTTTTTCATTCCATCATAATAAATTAGATTTTAAGCAGTACTTGACATCAGTCTCATTAAAAATAAAATTGAGCCCCTTTTAAACCCAGATGTCATAAACAGATTTCAGCGAATTGGAAAAATGCCGAGCAAATTTTATTTTATCAGAATAGGAAAAAAAACTATATTTCTAGTCAATAAAAGCAGTTAAATGTCTTTTTTTTTTTCACGATTATTCACTAGAAATATTTAAGTGTAATTAAATTACTGAAATAAAAAGATTGAGTAATGCAATTTATTGCTGGTATTCTTTGTTAAATAAGAATGAAAATAACATCCAAATTACCATCTTCCATAAAAGATGCATAAAATTAGTCAAAACTTGTTTCCATTCTATTCTATTTTTATTTCTATCAACTGGCTTAGCTTCTTTTCTTTTATATGTTTGTGTTTTTTAACTCATACAATTCTATAACTTTCATTAACTTAAGTTACTAATTAATGTATTAAAATCAGCCATAGAATATTTATCTATTCTTCGCCTAGTATTCATTTTAATCAAATGCTTTAACTGAAAATTTGTTTTTATTTAATAAATTATATAATACATTAGGTAATGAATGAAATCTTTTCATTTGCTATAAAAAGCATAAATGAAGGTGAAAAAAATGTCGATAATAATGAAATCAAACTTTGATATCATTTCCTATGAATATAAGAAAACTTGAAAATAATTATATTTTTGGTAAGTAAACCAAGTTGGTATCCCTCCCAAAATTTTAGATCTCTTTTTGTAAATGACTCACAATCACTTATAAATTTATATTCATTCTGATCTTTTTAACTAACTGAAAATAATAATGCTCTACATTGTATTTGTTTTATTCCATTAATTCTTATTTTTACCTTTCTTTTTGAATCTATTATTAGTTCAGATTCTCTAAAATTCAATTAGTCACTTAATTACAAAAAAAGTAAATACTGGATGTTTTTTAATCTTCTTGTTTATAAAAAAATATAATTTTAAAAAAATACTAAGTCATTTTTAAAGGTATAGCTAGTTAAACGTTTATTATTCATTTTTGTTCTTTGCAAAATATTTTCCCTTTCATTGAAATGATGTAGAATTTTACGTATTCGAATACCTATAAAATACATGAGTGGAAATTTTGGATAAGAAGCATAGTTAAATGCATAAAATATTACTTAACAAACAGACTTATGAAACCGTTTTAGGTATTAATGTTCTCATTACAGAATAAATTTTGTTTCGAAAAAAATAGCTAATGCCAGAATTGAATGTAATTTGTTCCTGTATACTACTTTTTAGCAACTCTTATTTCGACAAACGCTTAAGTTATTGAAGGCAACACTTTGGTATTCATGAAACTATAAAATGTGTACTCGTAATGGTGAAAATATGCTATTCTTGGTTACTACAGAATGACTTCTCTTTCGAAAACAATACAAAATACCATAACATGATATAATTTACTTTTGTCCATTCCTTTTTATTAATACTTATTTTGGCAATCATTAAATTAATAAAAACAACACTTTGATATTCATGAAAACATAAAACTCGTATAATGGAGAAAATATGTTTGCTAAATGCCCAGAACTCTTGGAGAATCATGAGATACATTTCAAACAAGTAAATGATGAACTTAACCCGTTAAATCTAGAAAGCATTCTGGAATGTCCATTTGTAGGAAGGAGTAAACTCTCCCAAAGTTTTGATCACGGCATTTTGTTCTACTGTGTTTACTTGCTAATGCTTACAAATCCTTTACTTCTTAATGTATCTGAATTTATACAATCTAAGACCCTATAAAGGCTTTCAATTCTGAATATAAATTCTAGGAGGAGTTGTTTATAAAATAAAAAAATAATTAAATTTTTCATGCCGGCACCTTGTTTTGTTGAAAGTTAATACTGAAGAGCAATTATCAACAGTATTTTTATTTCATAGAAGTTAAGATATTTCTTTATTTCTCCAAATGAGTTTTAATGATAGAAGAAAAATTAGGATTTTAACCTTGATGAAGAGTTTTAGCTCAATTTGCAAAGTTTTCAGTTAATATGTCAATATATATTATATTTCTTTTTTCTGAAAACAATGCAAAATATGCAGAAATAGCTCTTTATTCAGTAAATTTATTAAAAGCATACTTCGAAATTGTTTCTTTCATTGCAGATGTTTTCAGATTATTTAATAAATAAAGGATAAAGGATTAAATAAAGGATTAAAGGATTATAAATAAAGGATTAAAGATAAATAAAGGATATTCTTATTTGAAAATAATGTTGCAACAATTCTGTATGATTAATGAGTATGATCTTGTTTTACATTGTATTCACCCTTTATTTTATTTTTTGTCTTATTTCTCTTTTAAAAATCACTTAAGGCGAATGAATTTTCTGTTTTATACATTTACATAGAGTTTCTGGATAAGCGGTGCATTAGGTATTTTATATCTACATGATTTGGTTCATATGGATTATTTTAAATATTGGAATGCATATACTTATTTTTAATGTTTACGCAAATCTTAGTTTCGAAGTTGTTGATAACTGAAATCTGACTGAAAAGAAGAAATTGAACGCTAGTTTAAATTTTAATATTACTTGCAATACTTAAAGTAAAAATTTTAAAGTTCACAGTTAATAAAAATGATTGTTTAATTTTTGATATTGTAACTGTGAACCCTATCAAAATTATTTTAAATACCGCACGAAAATTTCTGAGCAATTGTAGTCAATTAAAATTCAACAAAATCTCTTTTTATGTCTTAAAACCCGAGTGTTAAAATATACGTGGCTACCTCCATAAAAATGTAGCAATAAACAACTAAATATACTTTTATTATTTGTCAGAGTATACAGGATACAAAGGATCTTTAAATGCAAGACATCATGAGTGAAATTTCAGTTACTTCATATAATCCTGTCCTATAATTTTTCCTTATTCGAACTTCATTTTTACATACGTGGATTCCCTTCCCCTAGTCTTTGTATATTAAGGCATGTACGCTAGTATTTCTATCATAGTTAACAGGCGTAACAAATAACTGATAATTTTCTGGCATATTTACCAGAAAAAAAAGACAAGTGGAATTCTATAAAGCAAGTCAGTTGCGTGTGAATTCAACTACGCCAAGCGTTTTATCTTACAGTTTTTACTTATACGAATGCAGTTTTTCTCACTTCAATTTCCCCTAAAAATAAATCGTAATGTTAAGACACTTATATTAGCCTTGTCATGGTTGTTATCAAAGTGTGTAATAAATAATTGAGTAAATATTCTTATTCATCAGAGAAGGCATTGAACAGTATATCTTTATATGTAAGGTCAGTTTGTGTACGATTTCAAAAACTTTTACAATTTTTCCACTTCTCTTTTTGCTTTATTTTTATCCTGACAGGTATTAATCCAGAAAATTTTGAACATATTTTCATACTTCTCCTACAGTTGTGTGAAGCGCTTAAATTTTTTTCCCGTGAGCCTGATATTTTTTAAAACCTCTTTTCCATCATCATCAATCATAAAAGTTCTTTTCTTTTTCCACCGCGTTTTAGGAATGGCTGCACAGCTGATAAATTATTAAAGCTTTACGTTTTGACGGAAAAAGAGAGCTCGTAATTTTTCGTTATGTAATTTAAAGTTTCAGCTTAGGTTTTGCACTTTAATAAATGACGGTCTCCACACCTACAACTGTGCACTGTTTTCACTTATGGGACCACTTTTATTTTTGCTGTGATATCTAAGTTCAAAGTATTTGCTGCATAAATCAAAGCGTTTGTTTATTTTATACAGATGCATTTACATTATTTTGCAGAAATAATGAAATATTTACCCTTTCTTTCAAAGATGTGCAGCAACCCGCCTTTTATCACTAGTGGGATTTAGAATTTATTTGGAAGGTATTTTCTGATGTTTCCTTAATCATTATCGTAAGAGGTATTGAAAAATAAGGAAGATGAATATTTGCTTTGGCATTCTTTGAATAAATATTTAATAAAATGCTACCCTTGTCGCTTCGCTGAAAGAAAATCTATGAAACGAACCAAATGAGGAATCAAATTTTGAGGGGGTCAATATAAAATCTATTATTGCTACAAAAACTTATAGCCAAATAGTTTGAAAAGCAAAATAATATTGTCCTAAATTCTTAAACTCTCCTTCCTAAATCTGTATATCATATTCAGAAAAAGCCCAATCTTTTTGTATTCAAGTAAATTATTTAAAACAATACATATTATTTTTTTCGAAGAATTAGTATTTTGATATCCAATGACTAAATTGTAATTCAAAACTTGATTCCTGAAATATGGCTGTTTATAGCTGTAATTTACGATAAATAAATGTATAAAGAATACCGATATAATATCAGAAATAAATTAGTAAGAATCTAAGAAATTTACTACAGATAAAGATATCTTCATTCATAATTTTATTAAAAATTTATAAATGGTGAGCATTTTCCAACCTTTCACATATTAGTATAAATTTTTGTACCTACTTCCATATTCATTATATTTATTGGTCACATATCGAGTGCTGCCACGTTGTCATAGTAACACATTATTAAGCATAAACATTTTCAATTAATAAAAGTCGGCAATTAATAATATGAAATATTTAAGAGTAAGATTTGTTTAATATTTTTCATTAGAGAAAATGTAAGTCCAATTTTAAGTTTTTTATAATAGTGTTAAAATCAGAATTCTAATTTTAAAATGTAACACGTGGTCAAATACTTATTCTTCAAAATAAAAGATATCTTCGGACAGTGCATATTTGCCACGTAATCATTGTGGAAAAAACATAAGTATGCATATATCAAAATTTGGTAAAAGAGCAGCTTTTAATCACATTATATATTTTTTAAAAGATATATATCATGCTATTATGTAAAAAATTAATCAAAGATGGTAACTTCAGCATTACGATTCATAAATAATAAGTAATATGTAATAGTAGCTCTTAGTATTTCATTCATTGCATGCGATTTTTATACAAAATATTTTGCAAAACATACCAATATTAAAACAAATAAAAAGAAATTCGAATTATGATTGAATTGATGAGATAAATTTTAACATCTTACTTTATTACAGTCTATCTTTTATGCTTACGCATAATATGACATATACGAATGAAACTCTTTCATTTATACAGCACATTTAGCATTTTTAATTATGATGTTTCCCATGCTTCTTTTAATTAATTCTTCACTATTATGAGAATATTTAGCATAACTGAAATAATAAAAGGTTACCCCATGCTTTACTCTAAACTTATGTATTGCAATTAAACTCATTTACCTTTTTCAACACCTCAAGCAGATAAGTTAGCATTACAGTTTCAATTATTATTTCTGAAAAGAAAATAATATCAAATAATAATTGCAAAAGAAAACATAATATATTTTATTATGCCGATTTAACAGATTGTTATTAATTTAAATATCAATTAAAGAAATTCCAGAATCTATTGAGGTCCTACGTTGAAATTTCTTCATATTCGTTATCTTTTGTAGCAATAAATAACTTTCTTAATAGAACATATACTCTAATCATACGAAATTCTTCTCTGACACGATGCTATGTTTAAGAGGATAAGAAATAGAATATACTGTCGTTTATATCTTGCAGAAATCAGCAAAATGATCGAAGAGGCTAGATACGTGACGGAAACATTGTGGATGTCATTTTGCCCTTCATTTTCTGTCTTTCAGCGGAATAGAGCTAGAAAGCAAAATCCATATAATAATTTCGCTTTCTTCGATGGCAATAAATTTTTATTAGCTTCATTACGAGAAAGTTCACATGACACAATGGCTTAGCAATCTACTTCCTTCCTTACTGCAGCAAAACACAGTGGATGACGGGTCTCAAACATGATTAGAACATTATTTTGAGAGATCAGATTGCCTTCTTGTGATTTTTAGTTGAAGTTTCCATCCTTGAAAATTGAGCGTGACACGGATGGGCGTAAACAACTATTTTTCTGAATGAAGCACTCGATGTCAGACATAGGAACAAGATGACGCTTATTTACTGAATGGTAAAAAAAATATTATCGTTGTAGAGAATTTGTCCATAAAAATTTTTTTATAAAAATAAAATAAGTAAGGGTAATATATAAATAACCTATTTTGGAGGTTTCCTGGAATAGGATTAGCTTAGCTCGTCTTACAATTGATCTGGCGTCCAGTTCAGCCATGGTTGTTCTGTTCGGTCTGTGAAATGTGTGAATGTGCCCTCCTGTAAAAAGGAGATTAGAAAGCTAATGAATGATGCGTATGTGGCAAGGTCGCACTCTTGGCCCTAGTTGGCGCTACTAAAAACAAGAGGGGCACCCTATCAGCTTAAATCGCTGTATTCGTAACAGCACGCCTGTTCAATGGCAAATGCCATAAGAAATAACAACAACATGGATTCTTTTGGGAAAAATTATTTTCCTCAAAAAGTAATCCTTTTGATTAAAGTCTAGAAGAAACCACTTACATGCATGTTTTCTTATGACACATAAGTAACCAAAAACGTAATATCATCAAATGTATAGTAGATCAAAATCAAAGGTTTCTTTAGAAAGTGTGTGTTCACTAATTGATTCCTACGAAAAAAAAAAATCTTTAAAAGACGACACAGGATTTTTTCTTAAATCTGATGCCCATATTATGGTATATAGTATTTGTTTCATTTTCATCACCGTATCACATGAACCTAGTTTTAGAAGTGTTTCTACAAGTTTTATATCTTGTTAAATGAAATACATTGCAATGTAAACTTCAAGTATAACTTTTAAAGTTATGGTTTTTCAACAATTTAAACAATAACAAATAGTCATTAGTGTACGCTTTTTTTTTCCTAAAACATTTACTTTGAATAATTTAAATAGGAGAGTGAAAACACATTTATTTAATTTAAATAATGTATCCAACATAACAGATTCGACATTATTTTTAAGCGAATATTATATTATAATTTAGACCGTTCTAATTTAGTTATATGAGCTATTTTTTAAAATTTATGCTTTATAATCGACTATAATTATTTAGAACCGTAGAGTAAATAAATATTATTTAAAAAATGTAATATTACATCATTGCTGAATATAACCTCGCTACATTAATGTTTTTTTGTTAATCAAAGATGTAAATTGGAAAGAATATATTTTATTTACAGGAAAATTAATGAAAATTGAAAGTTTCTTGCTTTTCTTCTATTTATGTTTTCTATCAATTAAAATGCCAGTTTAATTAATAAAGAGAAGATTTTGAAGATATAAGACATCGCATCTTTTTTAATCACTCGTATCATAGATATATTTTACAAAATTTATTTATTTTATTTTTTAAAATGAGACAATTTTTCCCACTATGAATATTTCACAGATTTCACTAAAAATGTTTTATATGAATTTTAGAAATACTGATAAAAGAGAATAAATTATTTTGGTTAATAAAGCAAAATGCAATCAAATTCTATCAGATTTTATGAATCAATGAAAATTAGTTTAGGAGCACAGAAAAAAAAGAATAATTTGTTTGATGAAGATAACTACGAACTACAGATTCCGTTTTTTTAAATACTATAAACTTAAATTTAAGGAATATTTATGAGAAAAAGTAACAAAACCATTTAACTAAACTTTTGTTTGAAAAACAGTGTTATAACTAAAAATAAAACCCCAAAGTAGTTTCCAAAATATTTCACTTCCTGAAATAATATACGTTTATATTAAACCACAAAAAATGATATTTTCTAATGACATAATCTTTTAACTTTTGATTATGAATTAGATGTATCTACTTCACAAACATGAACATTTTTCGATAGATAATTTAAATCCGTTTTCTTCTATAAATTTTTCATGGTGCTAATGCGATAATAACTAATTTAAAAACCTGAAATTTTTCAGTAATAAGATGCTAGATGTCTCATAAAGACTTTTCATTGAAGAATATAGTATAATTACAATAAGCATTTTGAAAATTTTTAAATATAATATTTGAATTGAGATACTTATTGAATGTGCTTCCTTGATTGAATTGGTTGAATTTCTTTAAAACGTTTACCAGGTCTTCAATATGGCGTTCTCAAAATAGCAGTTAGAAATAAATTTTCATCCATTCTTACATTTTATTATAAGCTGAAACATAAACTATTTTTTAATTATTTTTAATTTATTCAAATTCTTTTTAATCAGATATTTCACCTAGAACTGTATCTTAAAAGTGTGTTAACTTGAAAATGCACAGCTTAGATTCAAAAAAATAGTTAGCTGTAACGCAGTTCCGAGCCAAATGTATTGTTATGAGGGAGATGAGAGTAAGCATCTGGCTAATGTGTAGTTGCTTAGAAAGTCTGCTTAGTATCAGGGAAATATCGAATGAAACTTATGAGGATGAAAAGCATTATTCTTTACGAAAAAGAAAACCAATTATATATCTGATTTTCTCATGGCTCGTTTTATGAAAGATTTCTTTCTGTAAGATAACTTCAGCAATTCGATTGAGTGCTTATGCTATTAAATTTAATAAACGACCTATTTTCAAGTTCGGTCTTCAATCTTTTTTGGCGTGTAGTATAGTTAGATAGTATTTACCTTCCGTTTTTTTTGTGTGTGTGTTTATTGTTTAGATAAGATACAAAAAGTTTAATCAATTAGTTTTCTTTCGTTTATAATGGAATTGATGATTTTGATGATCAAAGGTTTAAAAAATCTTGATATTCTGTGGCATGCCTAAAACGGTTATAAATATTTTATAATCTATAATCTGATTAAATGCTTGTTAATATTTAATATTCTATGATATGATTATAAATATTTGATACCGATATGATTAAAATATCAGTCATTATTCAACAATTATCATCTTACTATAAAAATCAACACAATTTGTTTAGTTTTCTTAAGAAATTGCTGTATTTGATATTAAACAAACAAAACAAAACAATTTTGATCAAACATTAAATCGGTTTTTTCAATGCTATTTTTTAACAAAACTATTTTATAAAGTATGATCTATTTTGATCATACATTAAATCGGTGCATTGAAATTTTGATAAAATTTTGCAATATATATTTATTTTTGAAAATTATATAAGTAATCCTGAAGTTGTAATACCAATTTTTGAAAATTATCACTGTTTAACGAATATTTTTTCACTTTTATTTATACTAATTAAAATTAATCATACTAGTTTTTATTTATCTCTCTTTTATTACTTTTAAAAATCAAATCTCACCAACCATGTTAAGTCGATTTTATTCAGTGCTAAATACTCTTTCTATTGTGTCAGTATTATGACTGCGAGATTAAAAAACTAATTGTAATAAAATAGGATTAAAAGTAAACCTATAATCAGACGAAATCCCATTTATTCTTAACAGAAATTAAAATAAAGATTTCCTCAGATTGATTTTGACATTTGGAATGACTAAAATAATTGAGTATGATGAACATTTTAAATTAAAATGAAAAACGTAATTTTCTATTATTATCAAATTTGTTTTGAGCCTAATATAATCAGGAACTATAATATACCAAGTAAACCGATGATTTCCATTATTGAAAGTGCTTTTAAAAAGCACGTATTCATTTGGTTCAAAAGCTTGCTATTTCCAATATCCTGTGCACATTCGGTTAAACTTTCTCATTTCCTAAAAAAAACAATTATACTCTTTTTGATTGCTCATTATGGCTG
>JAPMOQ010013963.1:621807-682589 GCA_026543055.1 Argiope trifasciata
TCAAAGTTTGGTGTACTTTTCTTAACAACATCGAAAACCCATGGAAAAGCAGTTAAGTACTCCATTGCCATTACACGATTAATGAAGCCCGACTTTCAAATCGGATGAATAGTGGTAATCGTGTTCGTTTCATCGACTGCACTTGATGTTTTCCCGATTGACTTGGCCCACCCCTTTTAGTCTTTTGGGGAAGGTTCCAATTAACTACACAATTCAGTTCTTCCTTCGGCCAATTCGGCAATCCGAACTTTTATTAGTTTTTGTTTTCACTCGCTATGAAAGAAAAGAGGAGATAGCATGTTCTCGATGTACGTTTCCTGACATATGCCCTCAGATCTTTAATAAGGTGGGTGGGCAATAAAAGAGGCACTGAAATTAAAGCAATAATTCTTTTCATTAGATATAATAAGTACCAATGTTAATAGCTACGATAAATATGATGGTCAAGAAAGTTTCTGTACAGAAATCGATTTAATTTTGGATTAAACTAGTCTTCTTTTCCTCTCTTTTATGGGAAACTGATAATTCTATTGCAGATTTTGCTAATTTACTTAATGGAGTATGATAAATAAAATATATGCTTAATTTTTTTAATATTTATCTTTGTGTTGGTATTTGGTATCCATGTAATTGATACAATTAGTTTTTCTTTGGATAGAATTCGTTTGCTTTATAAGAAATGAAGAGGTGTTATAAAAAAGAATCAAAAATAAAACAAAAAAGAAACCATCAAATGCATCATTTGAGAAATGACAACTCTGAAATACATAAATGCTAAAACATATTTAAGGTTTACCAATTATTTCAAATTCGATTCATTATTAAATTTTTTTTCTTGTTTACACTCCAATTTTAAATGCAACTATTTTTAATTTTACAATTTGGATCTCCAATTAAAGAAATAATAATTTTTTACACACAAAAGAAAGCACTTTGTTTCATTATGAAATCATCAATAATCTTTCATTCATAAAATTTTGAATTTAAAGGCCAATTAATTCAATTCTAATCATCAATAATTTTTTAAAGTTTCAAATGGAGAGAAATATTTGTTTTGTTTTGAAATTTTTATAGTTACATTTTTTGCAATTTTTTGAGTAATAAATAGTTGTTCCCAACAAAAACAGCCAATTAAATAGATTATTTGTTTCTTTTAAAATTTAAAATAATTAATACTAGTTATAATAAATAATTAAATTTATTTATTACTCTATTATTTTAGGTAATCTATATTTTCCAACATTTTGTCGCAAATAAACATAACTGTTTTTATTTCTTACAATGTTTTTAATTCAGCAAAATATCATTTTAATTATTTTTATTTTATCGTTCTTACAAATTTGCTTTTTTTATCGTTCGTTGAATAAATGTATAACCGTTTAAGATGAAACATTCTTGAAGTTCATGTTAAATATATTAACCAGAATCAAACAAATTTTCATTTGATAGTATTTTATGGAACAAATTATATTTGTGATACCTTATTAAACATTATAAATATTTGTAGAGAAAATTGAAAATTAAATATCTGTAATTTTACTAAACAAGTAGTCTGAGAAAAGAGCACTCATAGATTAAATTACATAAGATACTATATAAGAAGTGGGACATATATTAAAATTCCATCTTAGTTGAATATTCATGAATAATTATAATATACGAATAATGTTATATATAAATAGGAATTTTAAAAAATTAGAATTTATAATTATATTATTAAGAAGAATTATAATTATAATTACGAGCAATAATAATTATAATTAAAATAACAACATGAATAATTCAAGAAAACTGAAGAATTTTTTGAATAAATATAACATTTTATTTAAAAAAATCTTCAGTTTTTATCGAACAATGTTAATTCTTTTTTTTATTTTATCAGTGTAACGATATTTCTATGGCTTAAACAATGACAGATCCTTCATGGAAGTTACTGCAATTTGTATTTAATTAAGGAAACAAGTTTTTATCTGTGTATTTCATTCATTGAAAATTTCAAAATGATGCCCAATATATTTTTTATTTAAATATTGCTTATCAATGGGAAAAGAATATGAAATTCAGTAGTCATCAATAAAATAATTAAGATAAAAAAATACAGAAATAACGAAAAATTGATTTTTACATTCTTTTGTTTTTATTTGATTTTTACATTCTTTCATCAACATCATTTGATCATGTTGTTGTTGTTTTGCCACTGTTTCCATTTGTCGCTCCTAAAACGTTTAATTATTAGAGATATCAAGGAAAAATAATTCACTTTCTAATAAAAAAGGAATTTAAACATTTAAAGAATATTTATGCCATTAACAATTAAATGCAAAAATTGTATTCAATATCTTAGAATTTAATTGTTTTTAATCAAGTTAATTTAACAAAAAAAGTCTTATCTTTTGCTATTTTGGATTCAATAAATTCTCAATTGATTTTACCATAATATTTTAACTTTCATCGCAATATTAAATATTATATCTTTTTTTGCTATATTACGATGTATAATATTTTATCTATTAAATTTCTCTGAAGAATATTAATGATTGCTTCTAAAAACAATCGAAAAATTAAGTAATTGCTTAGTTGAAAGAATAAAGTAAAATAATTACATTTTACTGGTAAAATTATGCTTTTTACCACAAACATTTTTACTTTTACTTTTATGGCTTTAATACCTTTATTTAATTTCCTTTTCACATTGTAGCCCATAACTACAAAATTGGTCGATAAATATCCTCTTTGTTGCTTCAAAACGAAATGTTAAAATATATAAAATAGAATAAACTTTAACATTTATATACTTTATAATTTATAAAAAGAAAATTTGTTTATAAATTTTGATCAAAATTCTGTTTTAAATATAAAAAGATATTAGGTAGAAACAAATATTTTCAGAAATTAACATAAGTAATATTTAAACTTATAACTCTTGCTAGAAGTCAAACGAAACTTAAAGATTTTCAGGCATCTTAAATTGATTTTAATGATGCAAATACGCTGAATTTGATAAATACATTTTTGCACACTTGTTTTCAAGCAGGTCAAAATATTTAATATAAGGAAAGAATTTTATAGGTATATTTATGGTGCGCTTTTAACTTCTGATAAATGGTTATCTTCTGTTCAGCCGTGGGCAAATTTTTTGCATGATAAGGAAGCAGCCAAGTGGAAAAGGATGAAAGCTACTTGTTTAAAAGATATTTTTCATCATTCATTTTTAGAGCCTTATGCATTGGTGCATTCAATAACTTGAAAATCTTAGGTTTACATCACTGTAATGCATATTTTGAAATATGATGCGCATTCAAATAAATCGGAGTTTGATTCTGGTAAAAATTGCAGATGCGGAATAATTGTAAAACTATCGCTCATTTTATTTGAAGAATAAAATGTATCTACAAGTTAAATGCAAGTTTGATTGTTATAATGGGAGTTGAAAATTTCAGAATTGCTATAGTGAAAGTATGTTTTATAAAGAATATTTTAGTGTTTCAACAACATAGCCTTTTTCAATGGAATTTGAGAACGAATAAGTGTTTAATATTTGCAAAGCATGTCAAAAATTTTGATTTTATTTAATAATGGTACAAGCATGAAATATTGTGAAGAATAAGGAGTGGAATAATATACTGCATTTAATTCGAAAACAAAGTCACATCGTTATTCATCAAGACTAAAATATAATTCACAGATAAAAACGATTCTTCCGTAATTAATATTAAATGTATAATTTTGTTCTGTTTCAAAATATCTATTTGAGCACCATTCTGTTATCATATATATAACAAAAATAACAAATATAATGAACATTTTCGAAAAAATTATAAGTTGATGTAAGAGTCTGATAATTATCTCTTTATTTAAAATACTTGTTGGATAATACATTTATTTTAAATAAAATCTCATTAATGTCACAAACATTCAAATTAGAAATATGTAGATAACACATCCCTCCTTCCTTCGAAATTAGTAAATTTGTAATCAATATTTCGTAGAAGGCATATTTCCATCCGTCAGGATACGATAATTCTTTTTGCATAAAATAAATTATTTATATTTCCATGAGGTATAGCTTTTTGGGAATGTAATTGATACACATATATTGCTGTCATATCGTCATCAATTCAAAATGTAAATCTGGGCAGTTGGTTAGTCTTTGGTTATATCTTTTTAAAAAGTAATATACTGTTTGCATTTTGAATATCCACTAATCTTAGTCAGATACACTCAGTTTTGTTAACTTCATATGTTTCTTCAAAATCTTGTAATTCAGTAAAATCTAACAAATTTTGAATTGCTTTCCTCAAATTGCGCCCTTATTCTATATTTGGTTTTATTAAATAAGTAATATATTTTTAAATAATAGTTTTACACCTGAAAATTCTAGATATAATGAAATAGATAAATATCACTAGCTGAAACTAATAAATTAAACAAATTTTTTCAATTTTAACGAAATATAGATCACTGTATATTATTCCATCACAATGTTTAATGAAATAACTTGAGAGATGGAATCGTAAATGATAATTTATGAGTGATTTATTTCAATCTGTGTTACAGACTTAATAGGACTACTTTTCATTTGTGAATCTTTGATTTATGCTAATGAAAATTGTTTTCAAAGTTAAGAACTAAAATTGCGCTGCAATTATGCATCATCTTTTGAATGCAACAAAAAAAAAAAGGATAATTTCCAACGGGGATTTTTTTTAAATAAGACTTTATTTCTCAATAGCATTATGATATTAGTACAAACACAGTATTAAAAAAGCATTCCATCCCAGTTTTTCTTCTATAATAAGGCATTCTAACAATTTTGACAGGAACTTATAGCAACGATTTTCATATAAATTACAAAATACTGCCTTTTTCTTAACTTTTAGTAGTTTTTCATGCATGTTACAGCAATATTCACTAATTGCTGTAACATGCATGAAGTCAGCTTAATTGAACTCATTAGTTCAATCGAGTTTAATGACAGAGGAGTGAAATTTAGTCATGTTTCGCCAAACATAACAGCGAGAGAATTAAACCGGTAATAGGTGGAGTTAATATACTTTGCTCAATAATTTATATCAAAATTTTATAGTTATTAGAGCCTTTTTAAAACTAAAAACAACTGTTATATGCAATATAAAATACATTATTTGCATATAACATTTGATACTGAATTGATTATTGATTTCAAGTTTCCCTGTTTCCTGAGGGTTGTTAAGGCCCTCATAATTTTTAAAACCTGTGATCTTCAAGATATCTCAAAAAAATTTATCAACAGTAATCTAACGGACAAGAAAGGCAAATTATTCAAACAGCTAGAATAGTGCGAACTCATAATGTACAAAACAACCTTAAAAGAACTCATTAGGTAACAAAGTCAAAAGGGTTTGAACTTCTGATTCTAATTATTCCTAAAAAATAGATTTCTGCTAATGGTAAGGTATGTAACTTATTATTTATAGAAATAAATCAAGTAACTTGTGATGCATTTTTTAAATGTAACTTTAAAGAATACAGAATCCTTTTTAATTCATCTTATCCTTCTAGTTTAAAAGCGCTTTTAGGGAAAACAAATTTTTATTTCATCCACATAGCCACTCCCGAATATTTCGAACTGCATTTCATAGTAAGAAAGAATAAATTAAGATCGTTAATGGTTTATCAAGGAAAATGAGATGTTAAATCCGTTAATCCCTGCATCAAGTTGAGAGCTATTTAAATCAACCACGCTTTTACAAGAATCTAAAAGACTGAAGAAAATGTACTGAGAAGAAATATTTTTAAAACCATAAAATTTCTCCATTGAAGGATTATTTTTACATCATGGTACTTATCGCAGCTATTCTTTGGACAATAAATTCGAGATGTGTGGATTAGTCGAGATGAGATTGAAGATTATATCGATGTGAAGCAAATATAAGTTTCCGAGTACATCAAAGCAGAAAGCGTTTATTATCTAAAGTTATGGACAAAAAAGAAAAAAGAAATTTTTTTTTAATGTAGATAACTGATGTTCATAGTTGCTTCGAGTTAATTTTTATTCATTTTACTTTAGTTAGAAACTCAAAATTATTAATATAAAAAAGAAAATTATTAATATATAATAACGAATTTGAAAAAAAATTCATCTCCTTTCTATCTCATATAGCACATTTAATCATTTCTCAATATTATTCTAAAACAAATAGACGCATGTCTAATTTATTGCATATTAGATTATTCTATGTTAAATTCTTAATAAATTAAATTATTCTACGTTCTTATAGCACATTAAATTATTGTGCTTTAAATTATTCTAAGTACATTAATTTCCAAAATAGGCCATGTTTCAAAGTAACTTCTCTTTAACATGAAAGAAAATCCAAATCTAAAACTATAAAAGGAAAAGATGTATTCAGCTTCAAGCAGATGTTCATCTTGGATTTAAATCAAATTTCCTTAATTAGAATAAAAAGATTATTATTTGAAATATAAAGAATTTTAAATTTATGATCTCGAAATAGAATATTACAAGTTTATAATGCATTTGAGAATATTTTCAAAAGTATGTTTATTTATCCGTTTTCACTTCCCTTGGTTTAAACCTGAAAACTTTGCATGCTGTTTGGGAAAGAGCAGTTCAATATTCTTCATAAATTTTAAACCAATTCCATGGTTTAAAGAAACACTTAAATGATGTTTTGTATAAGCACTACATATCTTCACATCACTTATTCTTTCAAAAAATACATAAGCATAAAAAAGTTTTACTAGGTATTTTCAAAAGAATTTTGGAAACAATAGTTCTTAGAATAAAAAATAAAACATTGAAGATTTGAAATCCTTGGAAATATAAAATGTTAGATTTTGCTTTTAGATTTTAATAATTTAATTTTAGTTTCCACTATTTAAAATCTTATAATACATGTTTGCGTTTTTTTTTATTTTTCAGAGTAAAAGGAACTCTCATAAATGTTTAATAAACATATTATACAATATTAGACGAGGAATGTCAGTCTTCTTTATTGTCTAAGTAAGCAGTACGACGATGCTTAGTTAGATTAAATGAAGTACATTTGGATAATCATATGAAACTCAATATCGATTTAATGACAAAAAATAAAGATGTACTATTCAAATAATCTAGAGTTCTATTATTATATTTACACAATTTGTATTACATTTATTACAGACTCATTAATAAATTATGAGTGAGTACTTACCATTAGCTATAATGTCAGATAAACATCTGTGATTAATTAGAATATCAGTCGTTAGAAATGAATTTAATTACTATTAAATTTGGATGATGAATATGGGTAACATATTAGTAGAGTAATTTTAGAAATTATCATAGATCATTTCAGCAATATGGAGACTGATTGAGAATTCAATGTTTTGAAAATATCTGTAAACCTTTTCAGTGTGATAAGCTTTCATTTTTTATGAAATCCATTAGTGAAACATTTGTTTCTCTTTCATATGTTTAAAAAATGCTTGAAATTTAAAGAATTTGTATTTTATAGATTTTATCATTTTAGGAAAGTAATAGTAAAAAAATGTGCTTTAATGTTTTATAAGTAGCAAAGTTAAGAAAATATTGTTATATTATTTTTATATTAAACATTTGCTATTTATTATACAAATATAAGCATAAGTTCACTCGAGTATTTTATTTAACAATTGCTATGTTTTCATATCTTTCCATTCTTTAATATTTCTTTTTTTTTTCTTTTATAGGTAAGTCCATTTGATTTTCTGATTGTTTTTCAAGCTATTGCAGGTATGATTCTTAACTTATCATTCACGGAAAAAATATAATTTGGAAAGATTAAAGATAAATCTACTAAAATACGGCATTTACTAAATTTACTTCCTTTTTTAAGTTAACAAATTTCACATTTTTATTCCAATCAATTTATCATTTAATTGGTATAATTTTACTTCAAAATTAAGTATCTGAGATTGTGAGTAATCAATGTTATTAATAATCAATTATTTATAAGAAAAAGGGATTAATTTAATTAAGTTTTTACAATAATGCAATAAATATTATCAAATGTTTCATTAAAACCAATATGAATTGAGTCGTTATGAATCGTCTCAGATATATGGAATTATTTTAGAAGAAATCTTAATTCTTAAAACTGTAATTTGCATTAGTGCGACTTTAAAGAGTTCTTCATTTGGACAAACAGTGTCCCAAAAAATAGAATATTCGTTTATTGTCCAGCACATTGGAAATAAACATATTCTTTAGATTACAAAGTTTTATTAAATAAAGTGGGAAACAATGAAAAAGTATTTAAAATAAAAATCGATAATAGAAATTTTTAAAAATTAGATTTATCAACGGCCCCCATAGAGTAAAAATACTAATTAATAAAATTCTCTTACAGTCAGCTATGCACCCATACAAATTCACACTTCTATCTACAAAAATTAAAGCGATATTTTTAATTCTAAATTAAGACAGAATGATCGGAAATTTAATAGGAAAAGATTATTATAGAAATGCCAATTTATTCATGGTATAAAAATTTTCTAGATGCTATTTGTTCTAGAAATATTTATCTAATAGTATATCATTTAATGGTCATTTAAGAAACTTCATTGGCCAATTGCTGAAACGTTGAATAAGTAAAGAAAAGAAGACAAACTTAAGAAACTGAATGTTTAATATATCTCAGAGACGTCATACAATTCCTCTGTGAAACTTGAATAAAATATTGTGCTCACGACAGTGGACTGATACTGTCCTAAAAACTGTCGTATTTAGTAAAAACATTAAGTAAACAAGAATGCGTTAAAATGATGATGATTTGTACTATATGCAATAACATACGTCTAATACGTCACGTATAGTAAGAAAAGTACCCATTTGTATAGAAAATGATAAATCTTTTTGAACAACTCTTTTTTAGCTTTACAGACACCTCATCTAACGTTGTATTTT
Organism: Argiope trifasciata; assembly: GCA_026543055.1. Taxonomy (NCBI): domain Eukaryota; kingdom Metazoa; phylum Arthropoda; class Arachnida; order Araneae; family Araneidae; genus Argiope; species Argiope trifasciata. The sequence continues at coordinate 630,737 of JAPMOQ010013963.1, forward strand.
ACTGTATTTAAATAATTTAATTGGATTAATAATTTCTGAATGATCTTTGAATAATTTATTGCGGTACGTATTTTATTTCTAAAATACACAAAGACATGTTGAAACATTTTTCTGAGGTGTGATAAAATGACGTAAATCAATGAATTTGTCTTGCAATACCCATGAAAATTTTATAGATAGAAGCTTGAATTTTTTAGTGCGCAAAAAATGAGTAAGTGAAAACAAGTTTACTGAGTGCAGTTTAGACATTATAGAGTTGTATAAAAATGTAAATTAAAAAAAAAAATATGATAAATCTTGAAAAGTGTTCATGTCCACTTTATTTAATGAAACATCGTAATCTGAAGTATAGTGAAGGTGCCATATTTAATGAATGACACTTTTTTCCAATTTTTTGGGACATCATATTTACTTCTAAGTCAATGAATTTAAAATAGGACTTATTTTTAAAAGATTTTATAGTAAACAAATAAAAAATATTTTGTAGCAATATAAGCAAAAATATACAACTCAAAGAAACAAAAAATCTCTTATGATTGAGGACGATTGAAACAAAATATAAGTAATATCGAAATTTTATGTCTAAGATGATGTTTTGCTATTAAAAATACATAGATTCATATATTCCAAATACTGGGCTATATTTACCAATATATGCCATTTTTTTAACTTGTAACCAATAAACTTGTTTATAAACCATTTTTTAAACGTTTTACATCTCTGGCATTCAATATGCTTAAGGTTACCGACTATAAGCTCAGATTTAAGACCGATTCGAAAGAAATTTACTTTTCTTTATTAATGTGATAAATTGTAATATCGTTGACCAATTGTTATATTCTATACGGTAGAGTCAAGTACTTATTTTTTGTAGAAAAAATTGTTTTAAATTCAGAAAAATAATTATAATTTGTGTTAGTTCAGCTAATAGATATTATTATTTACGTAATTACAAACAATAAATTGTCCTATACTTTTGCAGATCTTTTAAATTTATTTTTGATGTATTAACATTTTAAACAAAATTAAATTTTCATGTATCTGCGAATAACGAAGTGAGTTACGAAGTTTAGAAAATCAATATTTTATAATAATTAAAAAAATTTCAAATCGGGGATGATCTATTATTATTAGACTTATTGGGATAAATGTTAATTGATTTAATATACACTGAAGTGACAAAAGTCATGGCATAGAAATATGCAAATATACAGATGGCAGTAGTATCGCAGCGAAAAAGTATAAATGCGCAGTTCGTTTTCCAGAGCTTTCATTTGTGTTCAACTTATTCATGTGAACAGGTTTTTCGTGATTTATGGTGGCAAGACGAGAATTAACAGACTTTGAACGTGGAATGTTAGTTGGAGCTAGACGCATGGGTCATTCCATTGCGGATATCGTTAGTGAATTCAACATTCCGAGATCCCCAGTATCAAGAGTGTGCCGAGAGTATGAAATTTCAGGCATCACATCCCATCATGGACAGCGCAGTGGACGACCACCTGCACTTAACGACAGAGACCGCCGACGTCTGTGTAGAATGGTCAATGTTAATAGACAAGCAACACTTCGTCAAATAACTGCAGGAATCAATGTGGGACGTACGAGGGACGTGTCCGATAGGACTGTGCGGCGAAATTTGTCTTCCTTGGGCTATGACAGCAGAAGACCGACTCGAGTGCCTTTACTGACAGCACGACATCGCCTGCAGCGACTCTCCTGGGCTCATGAGCATATCGACTGGTCCCTAAACCAGTGGAAAACCGTGGCGTGTTCAGATGAGTCACGATTTCAGTTGTTACGAGCTGATGGTAGAGTTCGAGTGTGGCGCAGACCCCACGAAGCCATGGATCCAAACTGTCAGCAAGGCACTGTTCAAGCTGGTGTTGGCTGCATAATGGTGTGGGCTGTTTTTACATGGCATGGACTCGGTCCTCTGGTGCAACTGAACCGATCATTGACTGGAAATGGTTATGTTCAGCTGCTTGCAGATCACTTGCAGCCATTCATGGTCTTCACGTACCCACACAACGATGGGATTTTTATAGATGGCAATGCGCCATGTCACCGGGCCAGTACTGTTCGCGATTGGTTTGAAGAACATTCCGGACAATTCCAGCGCATGATCTGGCCACCTAGAATGCCCAAAATGAATCCCATCGAGCATTTATGGGACATCATCGAGAGGTCCGTTCGTGCCCAAACTCCTGCACCATCCACACTTTCACAATTATGGACGTCTATACAGACAGCATGGTTCAATATTCCTGCAGAGGACTTCCAACGACTTGTGGACTCCATGACACGTCGAGTTGTTGCACTTCGCCGGGCAAAAGGAGGACCGACACGATATTAACAGTCATTCCATGACTTTTGTCACTTCATGGTAAACAGAGTTTATTATTCCTAATCTGGCCACTTTAGATACCAGATTTTTTTTAAATTTAGCATGGCAAGATTATTTTCCCAATTATTATTTATGCAAGAATATTTTACTATCCTGTATCGAACATGATGGAGAGACAATATCAAAATTCCAACACATATATATTATATACACATATACAATATAATTTTTTACAGCACATTTAACTACTCAAACATTAAAAAATCCAATTCTTTTCGTTGTTAAAATAATTTTTCTGATTAGAGATCGATAGCTTCTCTGTTTGAAAATACGCTGCTTAACTTCGATTAAAATGGCTAGCCATTATAACGAAAACAAATGCATGAAAATTGACTTAAGGGATGGTTAATTCAGTAAAGTTTCAAATTTATATGCATATGATAAATTATTATGAAAGAAGCCACCAAGACAAAATGTTTGTTCTATTATTACGCATTAAAAAAATAAATCAATTGAAATCCTTCATACAAAAGAGCAAATCTCTTTCTTTCTTTGACGAATCTTCTTCTTGCATAATTAACTACAGCGTGATTTGCTTCAAATGCTATCTTGATATTTATATCAGGTTGAATTCTATAAAGAGGATTGGATTTAATAAGTTTCTAAACTATTTTAAGACATTATTAATTTCGTTGAATACATTAGATGACACAAACGCGTAATGAGTTGAAAGTAATTATCGTTCTGCTGATTCAAAACGTTAACAAAGACTCACTGTGCGAAGCATTAACGAACCACGCTTTCTTTATACTTTAAAATAGCTCAGTGCAGACTGTCGACAGGATACGCTTATCCTGTTGGAAGATGAGAATTCATTCTTAATGAAAGCTGTGGCTCTCAAATATTCTAGCGTCTAGTTTTATTCCTTAGATAAAATTTTGATTTTTGAAGTAAAAATAATTAATTTATTTCCCATTTTCAGTCATCATAAGATGACTTTAACAAGGTCTCGAAGAGTCTTTTAAGATTTTGTTTGAGTAATTAATTCATAACAATATATATATATCGTTTTGATTTTATTCATGGTTTATTTTCTCACAATACTGTTTTAATTTAAATTACTTATGCAGCAAACAATAAATTAACCTTACTCAACCAAAATGCTCATATTTACGTCAATCACGTTTTTGTCGTTATAAAAACAAATTTGAACTCATAATGAAAGATATTTTTCGCTTGATCAAGGAATGGTTTTATAATCAACGAATGTCAATTTAAATGATTATTGCTTTTAGATATAACTTTAAACTACAACTTTTTCAATTATTTCTTTTTTTGCATTCATTGTTATTGTTATGGGCATGCAGAACTTTTTCGGAAAAATAAAAATAATAACTTTAATGAAAAAATAAAGAATTAAATTTAATTCAAAAAGAAAATAGTAAGTTAATAAAAAAAGGAAGTTACTGAAAAGTAAAATTAAGTTAGTAAAAATGCATTATTAATAAATTATCTTTTTACTGATATTGTAATACTAAACAAAAGCTTTATTTACTTGTTCTCGTTTTTAATTAAGCATAAATCTAATTTAATATTATTACCAGCTTTTGGCTACTAAATAATGTTTGTTTAATGTTTTACTTTTTAAAATCAGTTTCTTCAATCAATAAGAACTAAAAGAAAATGGCTGGATTTTCCAGATTCTATAAATATCAATATGATAAATGTAATGAACAGCTCATTAAATTATTTTATATAATTAACAGCTTTTATTGTTACATATGTTATTACATGCGAATTAGAATAAAATTATTTGTTTTTATGAAATAATTTTCATTTTATGTTTTCAATTTTGATTTTTTTAACTTAGTTATTAAAGAAACGATAATTTATTAAGAAATGTGAAACTTCTTTAATTATTACGTAATAATGGTACTTTAATCAAACAGATGAATTTCAATGAACCAATAACCTTCCAACCTCGAAACCCAAAACCAATGAATCATTCAGATTCACTTAAAATATGAAGTGATTTTTTTGCTTTCAAATAAACGTCTAACCCTTTAAACTAAAAAGACAAAGATAGGGTTCCTTAAAAAAAATGTTACCTTCAAGTAAAATTTAAGAAAATGTCATCATGGCCTTGCATTATCTGCCGGCCATGTCCGTCTTTCGTTCTTATCAACGTTTTAAGCTTAAAAATCTCTCAAATTTGTCTTTATCATTTAACTTCCTTGGAAGTTATAAAAAACAGGAGAAAAAAATACCTAAAATACTGTCGATAAAGACTTTTTACTAGCTAATAGCTCCTTTAGTAAGTCTTCAGGAAGAACTACTATAGACCATTGCGTCACACACCAACCTCAAACAAAAGAATTGACGTTATCTCTGTCACAGGATATCCCCAAGTGATTAATGTACCGCGATGGCTTAAGTTCTTTTGATGATTCCTCCGCCCATGGTACTACTAGCAAGGGATTCGGTCGGTAACATAACTTTGCTTTTATGCAGGGTTTCCACACGGCTTCGTCGTTGTAAAGAAGACTTTTCAAGTGCCACTGGAAGGGGTTTGTTTTTTCCTGAAGGAGATAAAAATAATATATTAGTGTTATAAGAGCAAAAATTCACCACTGAGTCTTGTTAAAACTAAATGATTGTCATTATTATTTTTTTCCAGTCTTAATCAGTTTGCAAGAAGGTAGCTGAATTTAATTCTCTAGGGATGGTTGATTTCAAACATGAAAAAAGTTTTGTACTGACAAAGTACAGGGAGCCTCATTCGACTGGATTTTTTTATGATGTACAGTTGTTTCAGTTTTTATAATTGTATCCCAGAAGACTGTTGCCCCGACATATAAAACTGAAAGATAAATAAAAATGTTTTCATATTAGAGCTCGATGTAATCCGTTTCACAGGAAGTCATAATTATTATTATTTAAGTGCTAAACTGGCTGGGTAAGTTGTTAAAAATCAGTGCGAATACAGTAATCAATTTCATTGCAGTTTGTAAAATGAACTACTAAAAATAAGCTATAAAGCAACAGGCTCATGGAATACATGATGACTTTATAATTAGCAAGAAAATGAAAAATGTTGTTTCATTATGGAACTTTTCATATTTACATTTTGCTCCAATTTGCTCTGGTTAAATTAGTTCTGCAAACATTGTTTGAAAAAAAAAATTGAAATGAAGTTTGCTTTCTCATCATATTTTACTAACGTTATCTTATATATAAATTTGCAAGCGAACGATAAATATTTTCATATTTCTAATAGCTAATAACTAGAAATGATTCACTTGCATAATTTTTCTAAAATTGACAAAATGTGCTATTACATTATTTTAGAATTATTTTTTTTCGGGAGAAATATTGGTCTGAAAATATCTACTATTAAAATTGTACATTGACGATCGAGCGATACACCTAGAATTAGCTTTAGCAATTTCATTTTGAAATTCGTTCCATAACCATTTGAAGGAAATAAGGCACGTGATGTCACAGCCAACGTAAGGCAATGTACATTTTATATACTATTATTTTCGCTCTAAAAATATACTACTTAAATGAAAAATGAATTAAAACTGAATGCAAACTTTCGACATTAATTCAATAAGTTTGTTTTGGCATAGATTTGCAACTGAAAAGTGCATGGTGCATTAATAACTCTACATCAATTTCTACTGCATTTAATCATAATTAGACACGGAAATTTTGACTAAAATTTTAAAAGAAAGCAATTTTTAATGCAATTTAAAAAGACAAAACGTAATAATAATAATAATAGGATCAAAGAAATGTTTGATAAATTATATTTTATCAACAATCTGTGGTTTAAAAAAAAGAAACGAAACTGAATAACATAAGATGATGTTTTCTCATTTTTATAGAAAGTAAAACATTATTCCATTTTTTGATCTAAACAGATAAGGAATTTGTTGACGCAAATATTCCTCTCTATTCTTTTTTAAATAAAAAAATAACTTTAATTCTTGTACTTAAATGCTTTTTATAAAGGTCTACTTGAATTTATCTTATGGCACTAAATAGTTAAAGGAAATCGACATTTACTAAATAGTTAATTCCATAAAAGAACGGTGTTAGATCATAGGCGGTTTTAATAGACCCTAGTAAAAAGGGCCTTTATGGAAGCTGTAGTTGAATGAAATATTCATTTACTAGCATCCAAAACCGGATGTGAGCACGACGTTATATAACAAAGATGTAACGAAACTGTATAAGAAAGAAGAAACATTCTTCAGCGTGAAATAATTAATTCACGCAATTAGTATTCAGTTTAAGATCTCACTATATTTTTCATCTCTTTTAAATCTGAGTATGCATTTATTGCCAAGTCTACACCATCTATGTACATAGTGCCTTGCGATACCTATTATTTTTCTAACCATCAGTATTATTATAATTAATTTGATTTATTTTTGCGTACTTTGAATTGATTTGATTTTTGTTTCTATAGAAAGGGTATTCAAACAGATTTTCCATTTATTTTTTGATTTTCTAGAGTTTTTAACTTTAGCACAAGTGTGAGTTCAAGAATTCAAATATTTTATAGTTTAAAGATTTAAAATAAGTCAATCGAGTAATGTTATTCATATTCTGATTCTATATAACTCTGGTCATTCACAGATTTGAACTTATCTCTGAAAAAATGAATTTAAAAGTTCCACAAAAGATTCAATAATGAATTCTGAAATATGTTGAAAATAATTAATAAAAGGTTTTTGATAATATGTAATTAATATGTGAAAAATTCGGAAATAATAGTTTTTATAAACATGTAAACATCAAAACAAAATTTTAAATGCGTGTGGTACCGAAAACACTATTATTTAAAAGTTAAACTATGGTGGATATTTTAGGAAAGGAAAACCATTTACATTCATTAAACAATAAAATTTATTGTAAACATGCTTGAATTTCAATTGAATTGAGGATTTCAATGAATTGAATGTCCATCAGCGTCTTATGATTTTAGTATTTTCTTTTAACCCCCATAATATTAATAAAAATGCACGTTATTAATAAAATACTTCTTCTCATCATTTTATTTAAATTGTATAGGATATGAAAAATATTGAATATAAACTATTTATAAATCTGATTTATAAACTCAATTTGATGACATTCCGATGAATACCTACAATAATTATACAAAACATGCACTTACGAATTTCTCATGTAGATTATCATCACAAGCTTAACTTTTAAAATGAATGCACGTTGTCTATTTTATTTGTGAAAATGCATTAAATTGGAAGAGAACATAACAGTTCATTTTAGATTCTCCTGCCTGAAATTTTTCATTTAAATTAAATGCAGAAACTGAAAAAACAAAATCTGAATAGCAAATAAGTCAATACAAAGAAAATTTCCTACATCAGATCTTGCAATGCGTTTCAACGCTCAGATTTTCAAAACAGATTTCATCACACTTATATGAATAGAAAGCGAAAAGATTTTCCCGTTTGAATTGCTGAAGAATATTTCCAGCAGCCCCCCACCCAATGTCTGTAGTCACAAAATCCATAAATATACACTAAATATTGATATGCGAAACAATCGATGATAGAAACGCTTCTTCTGGGACATATTTGAGTTATAGAATTTATTTACTAAAACACATTTCTTCCTAGTCACAAACATTTTCGGAAAATGTAATCAGCCGGAAGAAGAACCTCACGCAAAAAAAAGCACTTCTTAATAATATGTGTTTGTTCTCACATTAAAGAGTGGTGAAAATCTTTTGTATTGGTGTTTGTAAAAAAAAAGTGCGTGATATATCTTTCATGCCGGCTGGAATTGGTTTGATCCAATTTGAATGTTTGAAAAATGATTTCTATTGAAAAAATTCCTTCAGCGGCGTGAATAGTAATAGGAATAAAAAATAAGTAGAAATTGAATAAGAGAGGATATATTTCATAAGAAATAAATAAAGACTGTTCTAAACATAAATAAATAAAATAAAATCCCATAAAACTTTGACAACATCGGGCAACTCGCAATTTCATGAAATATTTTATTCTGAGAATTAACTTTTTCTAGGTTTATTTATTCGTATCAGAAATATGCGATTCCATTTCACCATTTTCTTTTCTTTAAAATAAAATTCAATTTAATTTGCAAAAATAAAATCTACTTCATTAAGAATAGCAATAATATATAAATCTAAACTTCAACATCAATCTAAATTTATTTAGTTATGAATGGGGCCATTAAATTTATTTTTATGATATATGATAAATACAACCATTAGCTAAATGTCTTTGGCTCGTTATTAATCTAAATTTATATCATTTATAAACTTTAAATTGTTTCATTCATTTTTTCCTAAATGCATGTGTTTTGATTTTTATGGAAAAAAGAAGCAGAAGAGATACATTAATCCGTTTTGAAAATTTTTCAGATGCCTCTGCCATTAAGATTTAAATATTTTTTTTTATTTAAAGCAATTATGAACTATTTTTTAATTATATAATATTTCTTTAATGCCCTATAAAATGTTACTTTTATTTTTATTCATGAATTATTTATAGTTATAATCTAAGAGATCGCTTTTTTCATAATAATTAACTTTTTCATTAAAAAATGGAACTCATTAAAAAAATTATGGCTTTTATATAAAGTTTAAAAATTTTATAAAAAAATAAATTGATTTGCCTTCTATTTTTTATGTAATATGTTTTTTTATAAATTGTCAGTGTTTTCTATTAACGAGATATATTTACTTTGTCCTTAGTTATTACAGATATCTTCTACATGTATTCTATGTAGGTATGCAGAGTAGACTGATAAATTAAATTTATTCAGTCAAATCAATTTAAGCATTAAAAGTGGCCTGTTGACTTGCATATGGTTGCTGAATTTTGTCTCTTTATCTTTATTTTTCTAAAGAACCTTAAATTTTTACTTCTAATAAAAAAATTATGTAATTAATCAGAATAATTTGGTCGGTAGTTATTTTCTAATTACATTGGTTTTTTCGTCATTTTAAGAGTGTAACGTCTCAAGAGATGTCGCCAATAGTTTGGGATTAAAATGTTTTGTTGGGTATTGTCATGCGTAGCAATTTGACTTATTAGTATGCATCAGCTGCTGTGTGACGCCTATTATACATATTCTATTACAGTTTTCATTTCTTGTATGCTTAAACTTTAAAATTGTATTTAGCCTTAAATATTTAAGTATCTATTTTTTATTTTTTATCCACATTTATTTATTAATAGGAATTGTGCCTTAGATTGGAAATCTAGTCGTCTTTACATATCCCATTAAACACAAATAAAATGAGATCTGTTAAGTTGCTTTACCAACATTTCGATTCATACTAAATTAAACCATAGTGTTTGTCATTGATAAAAATTCTTCAACATGCTCCGTACTTCATGAGCAATCATTGAGGGCAGGAATAATAACTCTCCAAATATTGAGTACTGCTGTAGATACTGACTATACTGATAACTACCACATATTAGAATAAAATTAAAATCCTTGTTGAAAAGATTTATGGAAGTCATCATTGTACATTAGGCGTCGACATTTTATGTTTTTATTTTTATTGAAAATATTGTTCAGTTAGTTTCGAAATACTTTTCTTTTTAGAGTAAGATTATTTAATAGTCTTTAAGGTCTATTAAAATTATTTGAAACTCAAATTAAACAGTGTAAAATATGCGTGATTTTATAGACAGTTGATAAGTATATAATATAACGCCATAAATCTCTGCTTTAAAAAATATTAGTAGTTCTGTAATTGGGATTCTTTATGATACTGATTTTTCAATTTAATCTGAAGAAAAGGTATTCACCAGTACGTACTTGTAAGTTATCAACATGTTCATAGATATATTGTTCGTAGAATGCTTCATTAAGTTCGTAAATCTACACTTAGACAATATTATTAATGTTTTAGTCGCAAATTTCTACGCTAATTGTCTTTGAGGGTAAATTGTGAATATAGCGCTCATTATGCAATAATTAAACATACTTTTTCCTAAGTTTCTGCTTTCACTGAAACTCATTTCTAACACATTGCGGGAAGTTTTCCTTTTGAAGGCAGGAATATTCAGTAATCCACAAGAACCATTAAAAATCTATTAGCCACCAAGAAACTTATTAAAAAAAGGAATAACTTCAAAGCTCAATTTGAAATCCCGCATCCATCGATAACAAGCATTATGTCTCAATAGTGCCATCTTTTGGAAATGGAATACTTTTTTAATCGCTTTATCGCATGTTTAAATCGTTTGGGAATTTTTTAGGTAGAAGGAATGGGAACACTTAGCTGACCTTTATGACTGAGAAACTGAGACAAAATCGGCGCCCGACCAATGTATTGATTTCTTGTTCATCCTCCATTAAGGACTTTTATGATACACTGTACTTCACTTAACAGGTTGAAAGACAGTTCGAGTCGCTTTTATGAGAGTCCAAGAAAAGTTAAAGAAAGAAAGTCTTTCAACCAAAAGCGTTCTTAATTGAAGTAGTGTCATTGTACTGGGTCTCATTAGACGTATTCTAATCTTTTGGAGTATTTTGTGGGCTATTTGTCAGGATTGTTTAATGTTTCGAATAATCCTTTCCTTTAATTTGGAAAGTGGAAGACGATGAATTGGGTGAATGAAAATTCTGCTTTAATTGCATACCTATTTTTTTTTGTTTTTTGTTTATATTTTGATTCATTAGTGAATTTTTAGTTGTTTTACAAACCAAACAAAAAGGACCACAGCATAAACAAGATTGCAGCAAATAGAGGAAGAATCCTGCCTGAAGACTTTTTCGTGGGTCACTTTCGGGCAAGGATTCGAAATAAGGGATTTTCTGTGAAGAAATCGGCCAGTGTCCAACAGTATTGACCCTCGTGACCCGAAAATTATGGCAAAAGAGATTCACCAATTTTAACAGCAAAAACACAAAAACAAAGCAGAATTAAAGACTTCACCAAATAAAGCAAAAATATATACAAAACTATATAAAATAAAACTACATAAGAATATTCAACCAATAAAAATATATCACCTAATAATTAAAAAGACAAAAAATGAAAGAACATACCAGCAACAGTCAAAGAAATCTCACCATAGCATCGCGACCACTATTTTTGTATCAGCTGCATTAGCACTTACTAAAAAAATAGATAGAATTTTAGTTTTTAAATTTTAAACATGTTCGAATCCGAAATAATTTTTAGTTTCGTTTCCGTAATTAGTAGCGTTTTGTTTCGTTTACTTAATTACATTATTTTAGATTTGTATCACAAATAAGTTTTCCTTCATTTAGTCTTTATTTTTGTTTACTTTTTGTAGTTCAGTTCAAAATTTAATTTTAATTTCGATTCCATCATAGTTAGTAACGAAAGGATTGCTGAGGAAACGACTGTACATACGATCAATTTAAAATCAGAAAAATAGTTCAAAATCCAAATTTTCCGTATTCCATCCACATCAATGCAATATTAAAAGAAGAAATTCTATTTAGGAAGAAACTTGACATTTTAGGCTTATTAACTTATTAACAATTTAAAAGATCGAAACTGGATGCTAACAATATTATAGTTCCAATTTCCAAATATACACAAAAGCACAATGAAATGGAATAAATGTAAAACGGAATATTATTCATTTGAAACCAAATGGAATATTATTTATTGAACTTCAGCTTGACCTATTGCATCATTAACCTCTTTACCGTCCTAACCATGATTCATAGAGGCATCGAATTACTGCTTTTTAAACTTAAAAGTTAGAATTGTATTATTTTAAAATGGTGTGGTTCGATTCAAAAATTCTCAGATATTCCAAGTATTATGTGGTTCTTAACATAATTATAAGAGCAACAAAGTTTTCGAAACTAATATAATCTAATTAGATATTCGAGAAAAGGAAACAGTTAAGGGTCAACTATTCCAAACAATTATACGTACCTATGAATGAAGCTGCAAAATTAATATTAGATTTTTAATCGTTAAAAAAGACCTTCAAATCCGAAGTTTCTCTGACTAATTCACAGCAAGCCAGTGTCGTCGAAATTCTTTTAAATATATGCTTCCTTCAACTCTTATCGGAAATAATGGAGAAAGACACATTTGAAGAAGGAATTGCTCTTCAAAAAGACGGCATCGCGAGGAATTCATCACGATTTTCAATAAATCTAATCATTGAAAGCGGAAGCACTCGGTTGCTGCAGGTGTTTGAATTATGGATTGTGGGAAAGGGCTCCCAAGAAGTTACCCCTTTCATTTTCCTTCCTATAAATGTTAATGAGTTGCGCAGGCATTCCATGCAGTAACTATTTCTTTTTCTTCTTTCGAAATTATTCCGTTACTGAAAATGTACTTTTTTTTACTGCTACTGCTGCTGCTTCTGCTCCGATTTCTGAACGGAATGATTGCAATGGAAACTTCTAATACGTGGTCACGCACTTTATAGATAATAAATAAATGTTTACATTTTCATAATGTGTTTTTTTCTCAACTAAGGGAATGTCTCTCTTTTCTTTGAAATCCGATGGCCGTTGAGAGACCCCCAAAGTTTCGGTGAGCACGTTAGCTTTCCATTACATTTCAGAGAATTGGAGGTAATAAAAATGAATACATTAAACTTATCTGCACAGTTTCATTTGTTTTTCTTTTTTCTCCTTCCTTCATTTTTTTTCTTTTTCTTGGAATAAAATCAAAAGAATCGACCAACATTAAACGCAAGATTCAGAAATAAGGGATATTAGGATATTATTTCCAAAAATGTAAAAACCGGTTAAAACAGCATGCGAGATTTTTAACAAAAAAAAGAGAGTTTACTTTTAGGAAAGGAAATGCCTAATGGAGTTTTATGTATTTTGGCATTGTGCACAAACGACTTTGTAGAGATTATTTATATTTGTGAAAAACAGGCAATATTTTTTTCAAGATTTCTTTAAAAACCTTAGTTCAATATTTCTCTAAAAAATCAAAAAGTTTATATTTTTATATGTCTTCGTATGAATTTCGATAGATGAATACATATATCAATGTTTAGGTTAACTTTCATAATGTTTTCTTGTAAATTAAAAGTTTTATTGCTTTATATTATCAAATAAAACTTTTCAATACATAAAACATTTGACTAAATTGAGATTTTGCTTGCACGATATAATTTTTTCTAAATGATTTATTAATCGAAAATATTAATTTTCTTTTTATTACTCACGTAATATTTTTAAAGAGACTATTTCATGTTTATTGGAAATTATTTTCAATTCATTGCCATCAAATATATTTTAGAATGATATCAGATTATTTCGGAATATTTTTCGTAATTATCACCTATGTATCAATGAGAGTGACTGTATCTAAACTTTTTTTTTTTGATTTCCACACCACGCTAATGGCAGGCAGGTTGTCCATGATGCAAACACTGCACAATTGTGTACGCAGAGGACTTTTAAAAGATACCGATTTCGAGCATGCGATTTTCCGAGTCCAGCAACATGTTAAAGCCCGCAGACAACATTGGCCTTGAGAAATGAAACAATATTAACAACTCTACAGTTTTCATTTATTAATTGTATCATTTAACTGATGTATCATTATTAATCTCGACATCTAAGTTACATCTGAAAACTACACGAATCAAAATTCATAAGAAATCTTGTGATCTGAAATTAGTATATAATAGTTTGCAATGTATAGAATTATCTATATTTATGTAGAAGGTTGCTGTCTTTTAGCTATAAAATATTCTAGATATCAGTGGTTATTTTGGATGCTAAATTATGAGCAATATTTTATTTTATTTTATTTGAAAAAAAGGGGAAGAAACAGCATTTCATATAAAATTCAGAATATTATGCTATGATATCATGTTAGAAAACCTGAAACCGGAAGAAACAGCAAATGGAATTTCCATTTGAAAAACAGTTTTGCTTATACATTCAAGAAAACATATATTTCAAAGAAGTTATATAAGTTTTGTCATTGTCTACATACAATTGCGCAATGATTATTTATGTTTTGGAAAGTCCAGTAAAATTTATGCCGTTTTCCAGGTAAATATTCCTTTCGCTGTTTCCCGAAAAATTCAAATATCCATAAATTCATATTTTTATGTTATTTCTTATAAATTGTTGTAGACAAATATAAATGCATATTCGTAAACAATTGCATTTTTATTCAGAAAATTTGATTTCTTTTTTCATATGCTCTTCGAAAATTCTTTAGTTATATATAGACAGTTCTTTGGAATTAAGTAAAACCTTTATTCAAAATAGATAATCATTCATATTGAAATTATTCTGCAAAAAAAATTCATTATTAACATCTCGCAATTTTTATTTCGATTTTTGAATTTTTGTAAATTTTTATTGCTTTGTAAACTTTAACTGCCATTTTTAAAAAAATTAACTCTCACAGCTTTACACGTCAAATATAATTTCAATTTAAGTATTTGATTCTCATTTTCAACAAATTTCTTGCATGAGAGGAATAAACGATAAAAGTTATAAGATATCCAGAAAAATATTTTCTTTAGAAAGTTAATAAATAAATTGATCATGAAACCCAAATTACGTTTGCGGTCTTATATAAATATTACGTTGAAAGATTTTTGTTTGCATTTTGGTAGAATATTTTGAAATTAAAATATTAACTTGATTAACCTCTTTCACGGAACTTTTGAATGATATAAGTTAAATATTAAAGACGTTTGAGTTTTGAAATTCTTATCTGTTTTCGGATGAAAAAATGAATTTTAATTAAATAAAGAATCAATTTATTGTTAAAACATGTTAAATAAGAAGTAATTTTTCATTTTAAATTTATGTATTGTAAAATTATGCCACATTTTTCAAAATAAAATTTTAAAACCATGCTTTCTTCAAGTAAAACGTTTTTGCATGAAATATAACTAATTTTTTTTTTAATGTTCTTGGCTATGTTTTCACTCTATTAAAAACATATTGCTAATACCTATACTAATACTATAAATATGAAAGCTTGGATGTTTGGAAGGATGGATGTTTGTTACTCAATAACGCTAGAATGGTTGAACG
This sequence comes from Argiope trifasciata, assembly GCA_026543055.1. Lineage (NCBI taxonomy): Eukaryota > Metazoa > Arthropoda > Arachnida > Araneae > Araneidae > Argiope > Argiope trifasciata. Next base: position 646,125 of record JAPMOQ010013963.1, read on the forward strand.
GAATTGGATGAAATTTAGCACAAAGATAGATTATAATCAGGAAAAGAACATAGGCTATTTTTTATTCCGATTAATTGAGTAGTTAAATTTTTATTAATTAAAAACTAACTTTCACACCAAACAGCTGAGGTCAAATCCCTCCAAAAATGAGCACGACTCCAGTTTCTTTTTTTTCCCTACAGAAATGAGGTTAGGCTTAGGACCTCAGGAGAATTTCGGCTGATTATTTCAAACGATTCTATTTATTTTCTTTGTGTTTGATGTATTTAACATCAAATTTTTTAATCTATGGATCTTTCGGATTCATTGGGAAGTACTTATAAATTAAAAGAAAACATAATAAAGGACATGAAAAATTTCTAATTTGCATTTCGTTACCGCAACTGGCGTAGGAAAGTCAAACATGTGCTTTACGCTTGGCAGACTGGCGTTGAAAGTTCGAGCATGATTGTTGACAACTGTGTTTTCTTTTAAATTAAAATTTTAAAAATTATGTGTATGTAGCTATCTTAATCTCGTTAATAAATAAAATGGATTTGATCGGACTTGATTTGCTGTTTTGTTTTATTTTGAGTATGCAACATACATAAATTGTTCTTACGTTAGTTGCGTGTTTTTGTTATTAAAGTGTATTTATTTTATATATTTTTCGTATATGCTTATACTTTTAAATGTATCGTTTTTAGATTAGGTTTAATTTTTTGTCATTATTTGATAGTTTTTCTCACATATGCATCCAAATTTCCGCTCGAACAGAGTCGTGGGTAATAGCTAGTACTCTAATAACACTGAATTATGTGGGTTACTGCTTTTCATTTAGAATACTACAGACTATATTGTGAATAAATAAAATAATATACATTTAATATATCCAGAAAATTTTAAGAAATTATGAAAAATTGTGAAAAACAGACAAATTTATCCACCGCCTGATTGAAACATAGCATATTTATGCATTAATATAATAATAATTGCCTTCCATTTTTATAAATTTTCATACCATTGAATCACCATTCACTAATTTCACTGAAAATCATAAATTAATTTTGTTAACTTTTACTTATATACAACACATTACATTTTTATGCATTTTTTCGTCAACACTTTCAATTCTACCAACGAGGTATCTCGTATTTCAGATACTTCCATTTACTAATTTCTGTGGGTTAAAATTTGTCTCTTAGTCCAGTTTAAGATGGGCTGAACCTTCTAATTCATATCTGAAGCCTATTGGAAGTATCTGAAAGACGAAATATCTCTTCGGTTACTTTGAAAGTGTAAAATATAAAAAAATGAAATTGTATAGAGAATATAGGATTGCGAAAAGTATTTTTTAAAGCTTCATACCGAAAACTTTCTAAGCATATACGCTCTTTTCTAATTTCAGCTATTCAAAGATATATTCACCTTTCAACATGGCAAAGCGATAAAGAAAACAATATCTGCTCTGAAAATATTTACTCTTATGTAAATTCAAAGATATTTGGATATTCATTGAAGTTCTAGTTCGAGAGATATTGAACTTTTAAAATCTCATGCAAAATAAATTTCGGGTAGCTTTAAAGGATTCGGGTAGAGGTTTTCGCTCAGAACTTAAAGGCAATTTGAGAAGTCACCGAAACTAAATATTTATCTACGCTTATTCAAATAGCTGTATTTCAAAAATGCACTTTGAACCGTCAAGATCTATATGAATATAAGCCTATCAGATCTTCCCACGCGCTCTTGAAAATCCTAGATTTCTTTATTCATTGCTGGGCAGACATGATTATCTTTACAGTTTTTGGACATTTTTTCTATTAAGAACATCCGACCTCAACAAAAAGATGCATATTTTAAAAGTTGCATATATATATCATATTTTTTTGTTTGCCTGCATTTAAAAATGTTTTTTGGGTTTATTCACACTATTAAATGCAAGCAAACATTTTAAAATATTAATTTATTGACTTTATTATTGATGGGCACATTAAAATCTAAATTTAATTGCAGCTCTTCATTTATAATTCCTGTTTAGGAAAAAAAATACCATGAAAGAAATGTACAAATGAGCGTATTTTGAAATTTTGTTTTGCAAGGGAAGAATAACAATTGAACCAAAGAATCTTAAATTTATTCATCATTTATTTATAATTCATTTTAAAGCCATTCTGATACAAGCGAAATCAATTTTTACACAAAATTATATGTCTTTAAATTTTTCAATTCAGTGTTATTGCCCTACTCACTCCATAGTTTAATATTGATGATAATAAGGATATTTATGAAATGCTGGTGATAATGATCTTTATGAAATTATTATAGAAATTATCTTTATGATATCATGATAATAATAATATTATTTTACTTCCCAGCAGCATTTATCCATATTCTTATTTAATTCTATGGTTGGCTATTGCTCTCTATATTACTTCTTTAAGAGTCCATGACTGATTTAATAATTTAGAGAAAAACATTGCATTCATCTGACTTGCTTTCATTTTTAAATTAACTTCGAAACGTACGTAAAAAAGTTACGTAAACGTAAGGTAAAGTACGTAAACGTAAAGGTATAGTTTTGTAAATAAACGTGATTTATGTCTTCGTTATAAAATATAATTTTGATAACATGGGAAATATGTTTTTGCATTCTACTTATTGAAATTTGCTTTGCATGCAAACCCATTAACAACAATAAATAGCTTACGAAATATTTTTTTGTATTATTTCAATCAAGTGTATAATTCTTTCTTTTAAGTAATAAATATACTCTTTTTGTTATCGTGAAAGCTTACTTATATCCAAATTTCAACGAATGATATAACATTGTTACCTTTTGTTTGAAGATAAATGCATCTCATGCCCTTTATGTCTACGATTTCTTAGGCTAATATTTTTGACAATCAGCAGGTTAAAATTTTTGGCAAACGTTTAATGGAACCTTTAACGTTTAATGGACTGAAATAAGTATTTTAATAATTCCGAATCCTCAAAATCAGTCTACCATGGACAAAACAAATTTGCAAAATTCAATATCATATGCTAGGTAAATACAAACTTTCAACTATTCCATAAGCTATTCCTCTTATTTCCATATTCCTTATGTTTAATTATATTAATCATTGAATAAATAAATATACTTTTCCATGATAGCGAATCCATTTCATTACAAATTATCGACGGCACACGGAAGCAGAAAGATAAAAGCGAGAAAAAGTAGAAAAAAAAACAGAGAAATGTTCTTAATACTGAAAGATTTCACTGGGGTAATAACCCGTCATCACAAGTGGGCAGTTTTAACCTCAGGCACATTCTTCTGTCATCGAAGTTCATAGGCGACAGAATATTTTTTTTTCCCTTCTATCTTGAGGTGGAATATCGATTTTCAATATTACTGGTTGTCTATTCTACCCTATGGACCAGCTACTCTTAACCTCTCCGATATATTCTACCCCTGGAAATATCTCTGGGCCAAATCTGAATTTTGCTGCTTTTGGCCTACTCTCCCATCAAAGAATTCCCTAGAATAGGAGTGCTGGAAAAATAAAGAAAACAAAACTTTCACCTCTAGTAAACTTTTCTTTTTTTCTTTAATAAATTGGAAAAAGGAGAGTAAATCTTTACACATAACACCGAAAGTCATTCTGAAAAGCTATTCTTTTCATGTGGGATAGACGTGTGTTTGCTTATCAATCCTTTCTACGTAATACTCATTTAATTCAAACTCAAAAATGTATTTAGAATTAAGGATAAATATGCCATAATCAGGTAATGCAGTATATTAAGCAATATTGTGCTATATGGCATTCTATTAATTCAATAATATTGTAAAATACTGAGGAAATCATTTAATATACACGCGCGCTACCGTGGCATTTCATGTTTAGCGATAAAATACTTAACTACCTTGTAAAATTCCTTGTCACCTTTCAGAGAAACAGATGGCAAGTAAACCGTGGAAAGAAACAAATATTAAACCACTTTTAAAATGCAAATATGTTGACAGACTTTCTGAAAAATTCATTTTGTAAGATCGTGTGTTTTTGCCTTAACGCTTACTCTCTTTGATTCATAACTACATTTCATGCGTGACTGGCAAAAACATGACTGGTGTATGTTTGCCATTCAAGAGAAAATCTTTACAAAGAATGTTAAAAGCAGGATGGGTCAGAACCTAAAAAAAGTATTGAAGAACACGATTCACGTTATTCAAGAGTACTTTATGAATATTATTGGGTTGTTCGGAAAGTCATTTCGTATTTTTTTGTCAAAATGAAAAGAAATTTTCGTTTAATGAATAAATTATTTATTAAATTATAAAATTGCCATTCTGGTCTAATACCTTTTGCCATATTTTTGGTAGGAACATGATTACACGCTCATAAAAGTTTTGGTCTTTGCTGTAAAAAAAAACTGATCGAGATGGTTTTTGGCCTCCTCATTTGAAGGAAAAATTTTGCAAATCAGTTCTGGTACTGATGTACTGTTAACACATCTTCTCCACACATATTGGCTAATTTATTTCTGGCTTGAACAGAATTTTTACCTTTTATAGCAAAAAAGAAAAAAATGACGAAAATGCTGTTTATTGCTCTCCATATTTAAAAGGGCACCATCCAAAAACTACTGCGAAGAATCAGCTGCACTTTTTCACACTCAAACCTTGCTATATCAGCTCGTAAAACATAAAATGATTTTGCGGTTTAAGTATGAAATTGGGTGCGAAAAATGCAATTAAATCCTTTGTCAGGAAAAAACGAAATTACTTTCCGAACAACCTAATATTTAATTTTTAATAAATGCTCTATACAGTCTTTTTTAAAATAATACGAAGCCTTATAAATTATTGATTTAAATAGATAACTATGCAAGAAGTCAAACGCCATAAGAAAAATTAACATCTAATGTATTTTTTATATTACAATGTATTCTCAACAACAATTAAAATATTATTCTGTGCATTCTTCCATGATAGATAGAATACCATATTTTCCAAATGCATATAACTAAACATCGCCTATTTTTAAAAATCATGCCTATGTTAAAATTCTCTTATAATGAAGAAAGTTGTAAAATACTTTAGAATTTTGTTGCTTACTATATATCGAGAGTTTCTTAAATCAATTATAGATTTAATCCATTTAACTCATACGCATGCAATGATGTGTCTGATTTGAATCCCAAATACCACTTCATTAATATATACATTTAAATAAATGTGACAATTAATATAAAAATGATCACATTGACACAAGTAATTATTTCAGTTATCTTTTACTTAAATGAATAATGATAAATGACCTAAATGAGCTGTATGTTCTATTTAGTTAGCTGAAAGCATTTATCTGTCTCATGATTAATAAAACTATTATTCTTTTACTGAACACAATGTTAATATAATTTCATTTACAAAGTTACTGAAAAATGACGTGTATATGAAGGAAACTATATTTTTGTTTATTGCTTCTTATATTTCGACATGTCTCGTATTTTTATTCTAGATAAAAAATTCAAGAATAATATTCGCATATTCTTAGAATGTAAGAAAACAGCGCCATTAGCTCACTATTCAGAGTACAGGCCTTTTGAGTGTACATTTGAAAAAAATGTTCCTCAGAAAAAGGCTTACTCGAACTTTTACCTTGGTTATTTTTCCAGATTCTGTATGAATAAATAAGATTGCCCATTTTCTTGAGAATTCATGTAAGATGCTTTCATTTGAATTCCAAATATTGTTCCCATCAATCATATCTTAATTTCTCTCCTATCACATATTTTTGCAATGAAAAGAAATTTCACATTAAACATTAACTATCAACACAGCATCTTCTAGTCACACAAATTTTATAGTATTATTTTATACATATATTTTCTTTCTCATTTTCAAATAAAGAAGTAAATAGTCAAAGATAGATCGTCACATTTTAGGAAGAAGATCTATATATAATCATTCTTAATGTTTTACTCCTCAGTAGCACAAAGATATTGAATAATAGTGAGATTTATTAAAAATTTTCTGCTATATTGTAATCAATTGAACAATATTTGTTATTTTATTAAAATGCATGATATTGTTTCAGATTGAAGATTACTGTGCAAAATTGTACATAACGGGTGCTGCTAGAACAGATTTCATTCTGGCATTTGAAAAACAATTTTTTTTCCATCAAGAGTTTGAAGTATAAGGAAATGTTTTTCATTGTAAATACACACATATATTTTTCATAAAATGCTGAATGTTCTGTAAGAAACAAACACTTGGTTTCACAAGTTTTAAACGCATTAAAATTTTTACTAAGGGTTTATGCAAATTTGTTTCATGCATTTTTTCGTGAATATGCTGTAATATTTCGTTTGGGTCAACATGTCGTAATAGTATAAATAATTCTTTCATTAATTTAAATCATCATTTTTAAAAATAAATTTGATAAATATTTCCTACTGTCAAATTTTGTTACATTTGCTGGAAACAAACTCCCAAAATATCGTGTAAGTAGGTTCTTTAATCACCTATTAATATTCTGAAAATAAGAGAATGGCAAACTGAATAATGTAAGGCCTATTTCATTCTTTTTCAACAGATCTTTCAAATTAATTAATTACAGAATATATGAGTATATTGAATTTTTTTCACAAAAAGATAATGATTTGGTCTCTTATTTTGAAACATATTTTTAGTACAAATTTGAATAAAAAAAGTAAAAAAAAAGAGTATTGCCTTCCTCCAAATCATTGTAGTAACTGTGACTGCGAAGTGACAAACATAAAACAATTGCTACTGTGTCAATATATTAAGTATGTGAAAAAGAATTTATCGTATGATTAATTAGGTTTTGAATAAAAGGTTATAAAACAAAGGGCATACAGATCAAAAGGTATATATCCTTGTGAAGACACCATAGATCTAATGTTCTTGAAGCTCTCTATAGTGTGTAGATCACAATCCATGAGTTAATATCTTTGATGATTCAATAAGTCAATTTTATTATATGCTTTCGGGACAGTGTGGGATTACCTTTGCTAAATCTGGTAATTACGACCGCTGAATGAATGGCTGACAGCAAATTGACGGAGTTGGGAAGATATATTTACAATGGTAGCTAGAAAGTACGGATGAAAAATATATTTTTACATTCTGATACCCACTTTGTAGAAGTATATAAATAAGTAGTCAGTCATTTAGATCTGAGAGGAGAAATTTAAATGTTAGACGAGTAGTTTTAATTTACTACTCAAACCATTACAGTTCGTTTTCATGCTCTAAATCTTAACACTGTCATGGCTCAATGGGATAGTGATAATTAGTAAACCCGAATAGAATAAATGACTAATCATGTATTCTACAGTATGTATTCAAATTATTGTAAAGGTTTGCACTATAGTAATTTTAAATGCATCTGAATTATGGTGAAGTTTTATATAAACTCTGAGCACATAAAAATACTTAATTATTCACTGATTTCCTAAATTTATTAACCTTTATTATCTATTATTTCTATTTAATCATTGATTTTCTCGTTTATTAGAGCAAAGCATATAACTAGAAGAATTTGATCTTTAACTAAATATTGAATTTTAAATATTTAAGTCCTTAATTCAGAATTATGATTAAGACTGTTCATTTGAAATACAAAGGAAAGAATGAATTTTACAACAATTAATTGAAATTAAACAAACTTTGTACAAAATTATAATTATGGTAAAATAAACAGCTTCCAAATGTTGTGCAGTTTACTCAAAAATTGAAAATAATGTAGCTTTAGAATTCTGAAAACGATTTAAAATAACTATACTTATCTATAAATACTTTTCAACAAATCTCAGATTAAGAATATTTTTATCAAGATACTCGTTCCTGTTTTAAAAACTCTGTTCTAAAGGTAATAACCCACTATTTTATTACTAAACACTATGTATCTAAAGGGCGTTTCCTCTAGAGATTGAGAAGTCTTTTCTAAAAATAAAAATTCCTCGTTAAAGCACTTTTCAAAAACAGACGTGACATAGTAGCTATGAGGCTCATTATTTTCCATGGTTTAAAACTCCAAGAGTTACTTTAAACAACATTTTGTCAAATAAATAGCAGTATCATTGGGTTGTAATGATAGTCTCTAGATAGCAGTTATTCTTGTTCCAGCACGATGATTATTTTCTAATTAATTTCTAAATCCAAAATCCTCAGTAAATCAATTGAACAGATTCAGAAATTCTATTTTTATAATGAATAAATATCAGCAAATGGACATTTTCGTTAATAATCTTAGCCGATAAGGAAACTCAAATAATGTTTTTAATGAAACTTTGCGGAAATTAATTTTAGGATACAAATTATCCAATATTCACGTTTAATTATGTTCCAGTGTATTGCTATCTTCGACTTTAATGACATTTTTTTTTAAAATTCGAAATAATTACTTTGTAAGAATATTAATGAAATTGTCAATGATGTATAAAATGATTGCATTGCATTGTAGTATTGATGTTTGAAGTGTCATCCCAGTGTTTGTCATTTGGCATTACAGTCACATGACCAACATACACGCGGATACGTTTTAATGCGTTGTGCTAAGTTAAGAAGACATTTTTTACACCAGTAATGATTTGAAATTTACTTATAATTTAAATTGATTATTTGAAATGAATTCATAAGTTAAATGGATTATTTGACATTCATTACTTTACACTGATTATTTATTTGAATGAATTGAATATTAGTATTGATTGTAAATATGAATATTAATGGACAATGAATACTGAATATGAGCATTCATTGAAAATATGAATATTATTTGACAATGAATACAGAATGTGAGCATTGATTGTGAATATGAATATTAATTGACATTGAATATTTTGGTTTTATGGTATATGGTAAGGCTAAATGTGAAATTCAATCTCAAGTGCAAAAAACTGAATCACGAGGAAACAAGAATACAGCAAAAATATAAGAAAAAGACAAAAACATTATTACTTTTTTATTTTATTCACATCTATTATCCAGGCTGCATTCAAATTCTTATTAAAAGTTTTGATACTATTTCTTAGTAAATGAGAAAAATTAATATCTGAACGTTATACTTCAATTAAATTTAATTTTCTCCTAATACAGTGAGCAAATAATTGACATATTAATATAGTTAATGCAATAATCGGTTGCAAATTATTAAAAAAAAAGTCTTATGCAAAATATTATGGCTTTATTGCTTCTTTGACTAAATCAATTTTAGTTTTAACTCTGCTCTTCGTTTCCACATACATTAATGTATGTAATAAAAAAATGACCAGTTAGTAAATTGCACTCACTTTTTTCCTTTTTATCATTGATTTCCGAATTATCAGTGAATTTGTTATTAATTCTCTGAGTTAAATCTAATTCAGAAATTATTTCAGCATTCTTCAAAAGCAATCACCATTTCCCAGTTTTTAGTTTTCAGCTTCATTTATTCAACAACCGAGTTCATCGATTTCATTTTCTTACGATTTACTCAAAAGCTGTTAGAAAAAAGCCCTTGCCATCTTTCTACTTATCATTTATTTCAATCATGTAGAACTCAATTTACCAAATAATATGCCGTAACCCTCCTTCTTACCATCTAAGCCTTGATTAACCCTTGAGTATGATGGAAGCATTCAGAACAATGTAATCGAAAGTGTGGAGGTTAGCAGCTTGAAAACTCAAAGCACGCCCTCTTTCTCGGTAAAAATGTTATTATCTCAACACGTGGGAAAGTTACTCTATTTGATGCCGCCTAATTCTCTTACTAAGGTCAAATTTCTTTTATTTTCTTGGCTTGAAAGGTTTATTTCTTTTTCCTCTATATTTTGCCGATTTGACCTTCACGGGACAGTTTAGGTCCTCTTTTACTAAAAGGGACAATACGTCCTAGGGATCGATATCAAATGGATTTTGCTCAGGAATGATTTATCTTGGGTAGTTTCTGAAAAAAAGCTAGATTATGAAACGTTGGTTTGCTGCTTCAGGCATGAATACATAGATAAATCACAGTTTTTCGATAAGGAACCTAAGAAAGTGCTGCATTTTTTGAAGGTAAAATTTGTTTACAAACGCTGAACATTTTTTTAAAGAAATGTATGCCAAATTGATGTGCCATATATATTCATGATTTTTAGGAGTGTTTTTTTTTTGTCTTATAAACATAATCATTTTTGAAGCAGTCACTTGAAATTTTCGAAAGATTTGCAATTTTGATTTTAAATCCCTTTCATTGCCCTTATTTCTTATAAATTAAGTTAATCTTATTACCACTAATTAATGGAGCTGATGGTCATTTAAGGCAACATTTGATAAGAGGGTTGAGAACTAAATATGTATAGTAGAAGCTTAATTCTAATAATTTCATAAATATATGATTGAATCAACGAGAAAAACAACATCATGCCATTTTTTATTAGTCGATTCAATAAAAGTGGAGAGTAAGATCAGTTCTAAACAATCTTCACGTCACTCTTCCCATTTGTGCTTCACTTGAATGAGTAGTAAACACAAACGCGATATGTAAAAAGTTAAAACTTGATTATCTAGGAATGAGCATCTCAAACCAACAGGTTTCGTCTTTACCTCTATTAAATGTTAAGAAATAATGGGCTTTAAATAAAACTCATGTTATTACATGAAATACTTAAAATGTTAGTAACTAGGCTTCGAAGAAAAACGTGAAATATTTATTTGCCCAGATTAAAGTTAAATTTTAAGAACTGACATTTATGAATAACTCTTTTGGTGTTTATAAAAATGCAAGAACATGACAAATTCAGAAGCCACATGTTTTTGAGAAATTAAACATTGTTTTGATTTCAACGATTGATGGAATTTCTCATTAGCAATATAAGTACCAATTTTGAGTTTAACAAACATATCAGGAGTAATTAATTAATTGCTAAAATAGGAGAGTCTTAGCTCATGGAAGTCTCTTTTGATCTTTCTTCTATTCCAAAAATGAAGACTGCCTGTCATAAGAATATAAAAAAAAGAATAACGTGTACATGTTGAAATGACTTCATCATCTGCAAATAACATGCCATTACGAAGTCACATTAATCTGTGCACAGATCAGAGAGTAAATATGAAGAATCCCCCTACGACTTCCACAAATATCATCATTGAGCCCTCTGGCAAGCAGCTTAGTTTGGACAGTTCAGACAGTTTCCCTATAACCGGGAAATGTGATTAGTCACTAAATGTATCCTTCATAAACCGTAACCACTTATTTTTACATTGAAGAATGCAACTCTAAATAGATACTCGCAAAATATGCTATCTAATATATTACGTAAATGGCGTTACTTTTCTAAATTTTGACGAAATTTATTGTGTTTATTGCGACCCTTGCTAAATGGTTAGTTTATAAACCGCTAGATACATTTATACTTCTAGTTGAAAAATGCATTAAATGTTTTAATTTATTTTAATTTATTTTATTTGAGTCAAAAACTCACAAAGTCTCCAATTTCATTTCGATTCTGTTCATCATAATCAGTAAACTATTCTCAACGCTCTAAATAAAGAAAGCTATCTTCTGCATTTCAAACTAATGTAGCCATGACGTACTGGATTTCTCTCTCCTGCAACTCAAAATAATGGAGTCATGAAGTACTGGATTTCATAATAAAACCCACTCAACGACCGCGTTAGGCAAGAACTTCACATTGATTGATGTGACGCCGCCATTTTAAATAGTCTAAGATCATCTATAATAGTGGTATTTAAATTTTGATAACTCAGTCAAATTTGGTCATTAAAGTGTCAATTTTTTTCTGAACTTATATGGTTAGAATTTTTAAACTATTTTATTATATGTAACTAATAAAGCTTGAAAAGTGTTTTTCAATTTAAAGTATACGCACATCTTTTACAGTTTAGAAATTAGACTTTTGGCTACACTGTAAGTAATTATAATAAAATAAGTTATGAATTATGTTTATTGAAATAGTTAAAAATTTTACGTAGTATTAAACATCTTCAAGGAAAAGTCATAGATTCTTAGAAGTAATAATTATGTATAGATGATTACGAAAATGAAGAAACACCGAGCAATGTAGAAAAAAATAGATGATCTTATACACAGCAAATAAGCCTTTTGTTACTTCGCTGAATATAATGTTATTTGTTCTGTTCTTGAATTTAAGGTAATGGTTTCGACATATTTTTTTTGAATCCCTTTTGTCATGTGATAATTTTGTATGGTTTCTTGGAAAGGTTAGAATAAGATAGTTTTAGATAACTACCAGGAAATTATTTGTTGAAGTATCATCTATGAATTTTTTTTCTCCTAATTTCTATAATTTGATATTTTGTGTAATGTCTACTAACAGCTTCCCTTTGAAGCTTATTGTTACTTCAAAAATGTTATTTCTTCATTCAACACATCGACGGACCATATTAATACTCCTCATAACATATTCAATGGGTTAAGGATCTCTAAAATAATACTCCTCAAACAAAATCACACCAATTTAAAAAACAACCATATTTTATTATAACACAATTATAAATTGATAGAACAACACAGTAATAAATATATATACAGCTCACGACACGTAATTGCTTTGAGTCACGAGATGGAGAAATGCGTGTGAACACTTATTTTTAGCTCATTTCTCGAAATCTCCCTCTTTTTCGTTTTTACTGAAATCAGAGGAAAGTTGCATTATAATGAAATTCCGTTGCCTTTGAATTTTTCCTTTATTCAGGTTAAGAAATAATATTGCATTTTTAAGTTAGTAAGTAATAGATATATTGAATAAATTCAACATATATATTACATACTAATTAATTTTCAATTCAATATTTAGAAATCAAAGTGAAGCAAATGTATATAGCTTTAAAATATATGTCTGAAATTCGCTAACTTCTAGAATATGATTTGCATCACACGAAACACTAATATTCTAAATATTCATTTGAAAATAAGTAGATGATAGGTGTGTTGAATTTATTTAATAGAATAAAATGAAAATGCGGGATGCAAATTCTGCTTTAGAATCTATCCAATTATTCGTACATTGAAAAGTGATATGTATGTGTCTCAGTTAGAATTTTATAAATTTTTAATGCATTTTTTTAATATTCAATTGTTGAAGGGTTTACTTTTTTTGTTCAAATGTTAGGACAAACTTCTTAATAAAACAACCTAATAATGTATTTATGAACTTGTTTTAAAAAAAATCGTCTTAAGTTTCAGTTTTTGAAATTATTTTTCCTATTCGTTTATTTATACATAATTATGCAACTGCGGTACAAACAGGAAATTTTTTTGTGCATCTGGTAGTATAGGATTAATTAATGATACAAAAACATGATAATGATACAAAAATATTTTATTTTATGACAATTTATTTGCTATTCTAAAAATACGGTAGTCAATATGTAACACTCTTCTTTCCATGACATTGGGGTCAATTAGAAGGTCCCGTGTAATGTACCAAACAAACTGATTCTGTTCAATTTTCAATCGTTCTGCGCATGTCGATAACATTGATGACAGCATTGAATAATTATAGAAATATTTTGATTTTTTTTGTAAAAAAGAAATTAACATTTGAATTATTTTCACCAAATTTCCTTAGTTATGTAATTTTCCATCTTATATTAAAATTTTAATTAGTATTTTCAATATAATAATTGTTTTTGCATAATTAATTAATATCTCTTTTTAGTTCTTTTGATACCATTTTGTTCTTTCCTTTCTTATATCTATTTTTTCAAAGGATACATTTTGACGAATGGGTATGGTAATGTTTTTGAAAAATTACATATGTTCTCTTTTGTATATTATTTAAATTTTATTGAATGGTGAATTTTCTGAATATAGTTTCTTTTAAATAATAATAAATTAACAAATTCTTACATATAAATTACAAATAAATTAACAATAACTCTTAAATAAATTAAAATTTGTAAGCTTACTAGTAAATTTATGAAATTTTTTCTCGTGTAATTATTTTTTATTAAAACTGAGCTTTTGAAGTCTTAGTTGGTTTAGAGGAATGAGCATGAAAATCAAATTCATATATATTGAATGAATTATGGTTACATTTTCAAATTATACAATATAAAAGGCATGAGTACCATTTTTTAACCTATGCAACTTATGAACCAGTTATTTAATTTAATTTCTAGAATCATTACAAACAAGCAAAATTACATTTTCATAGTTTTTATTTATACATTACAAAAAATATAGATAAAATACATATAATAATTATTTGAAAAAAAATATGATCAAATGTTTCAATGTAATCGCCTATTAAAAATAACTCAAAGATTATTTATTATTCTAGACATTTAGAAATAATATAAAATAGCATGACAAGAATATCAAAGTAAATGATGAAATCGATTTTAATCAACAGAAACATTCAAGATACTAAAGAACAGTTATTATCACCAATAAAAACATAATGTCGAACAATATACTTTTAAAGTATAATGTTTCTGAAATGCATTTTAAAATGCTAACGTTACATTGATGAAAACTACATTGAATGATATCATAAAATAAAACAAAAACACACAATTCAGTACATTTAATAAACACAAATAAGATCATGATAAATATATATACACATAGAAATTAAATAGACAATAAAGAGGAGTTGAAAGAAACACTTTTATGTTTTCACAGAATTTTATAGTCAAAACTTTTAAAGAAATTGAAAAAAAGAGTGAAGCATCTATGTAGTAATGAAATTGGACATAAAAATATTTAATAAATGCTGATATGAAAAGTGATTTTCAATGAAAATACTTGTATTTTTCATAATAGAAATCACTTGGGGGCATAATGGTATAGCATGATATTATAACAATCAATTTCAGTTTAAATACAAAAATGATAATTATCAGAAAAACAGCCAATGAGAACAAACAGATCTCTTATGATACTCTTTTGTTATTAGACATAATTAAGCCACAAAACCTGAATAATATGGATTACTAAAAGATAAAGAAAATTTTGAGGTTCATAATAAAAAAATAAAAACCTGATGATGTATTTTATTTTAATGCCAACTACTAAAAATGAAATACAAAAATTATTTCATGTTAATTAAAGGTCTTTGAAAGTTACACAACATGCAAGTAATAAAAAACACAGAATTAACATTATATAAACATGTATAAGTGAGTGTTCCTTTATCATATGCGTACAGTTTAATTCTTGAAATAGCTCTTCCCACTGTAACACTTATAATGGATATCTTGCAGTTATCAATTCTTTCCGTAATAATAAATTGAATACATTCCTTTGAAAATTAAGGATATTTCGATTTATATCGCATTTTTTTGTAGTTCTTGTTCAGTTTGGGAACTTTATCTGTTATCGCAACATCATTGGGTTCTAATACATCCATCAGATGGCTTTTAATATAAAGTTGCTTGTCAGATAAATTGTCACAATATAAAAATTACTGGAACACTAGTGGTTTTAGTTTCTTATAGTTAGTAAATGGGCACACACTGAATGAATTCTTTAAAATGATCGGATCATATCAAAGACTTCAAATAAGGTTTACAACCTTCTATCCCAATGCCAACAATACAACTCAGGATTGTTGAAAGGGAACTGTAAACAAACATTTTTCGTGGCAATCATTCTTCAGTTTATCATTAAAGTAATCAGAATCCCACCAGTCACAACTCTAACACCATCTTTTAATATATAAGAGGAAAGAAAATTACTCAAAATTACAGCTTGAAACATAAACAATATATCGGCTTCATACTTGGCGGAGAGTATTAATGACAGACTTATCTACTAAAGCGTTGCGGATGAAGTTTTCAATGCCATGCGCATAAGTACATGACAAGTAACATTTGCGTCACATGAATTGAATCCCCTGAAATCCACATAATTTTCTTATTGATAAAGGTAAATTAAGTATTTTAATTAAAGATATCTTTAACATCAACGGTTGTTGAAATCGAATAAAATCATCTTTGTATACTGATTATTTGTTTCTAAATTAAATAACGATTTTTTTTAAATTTATAATTATTTAGATCGAAGGAAACCTTATATATGGATTATAACAAAGCAATAATATTTTCGAGAGAATGTTCACTGCAAAGTTTATTAAATTAGATTAAAGGAACGAAATCACTTTCGTTCCCTATTAACACACATATATACTGAGCTATATTGTATGATATTAAGTAATATTCAAAATGCTGCAAATTATTATGGAATAAAGAATAATATAATATCAAACAACGTTGTATAAAACTGTATACAGCAGCAGGGTGTTCCACGTGGTTCTTAGGGAGAAGTTTTAAACCATCGAAAGTAAAATATAGTTTCAATATTAAATCACTAATATTAATTTGAATTGAAATTGGTAAAAAGCTTAATATTATCCTACAGCTTTCTTTACATAAATGAAATAAAAATGCATTTAATTTCATTATATATATGAAAAGGTTTTGTTACCGGCATTGAATTTTATGGTGTTAAGGAAATATCTTTTTCATGATGGGTCAAATAAGCGGATGGAAAAATCATAATAGCAAACATAGTATTCTAGCCTGCGTTACTCTTTTTTTCGTTTATGAAAAAGTTTTGATAGATTTTCACATTTTTCTAAATATTCTCGTTTTATAAGTTTATATTATAAGAAAATGTCTTTTGTAAATATTAATATATTACCACAGACTAACTGCTGTATTATCTTCAAAATATTACGAAGAATGATAAATAAAAATATAAAATTTTCATGCCAATTATTATTTTTTAACCTTTGTTAAAGGATTCAAAAATAATCAAAAGCAGAATTTTTTTGTTTCAATTGCAAAGCTTAGATAACATGATATGAGCGTAAAATTGCTTTAAATAACCAAATTCCCACTTCTTACGTTCTTCTAGAATTATTTTAATTAAATCAAAAAGGTTGTTTAAAGTTATCGTCTTTTATTTTTATCATTCAAATAAAGTAAAGCAAATATTGAATGAAAATAATGTTTTTAATAATGAACTACATTTAAAAAATATATCTGAAAAAAACCTCAAAATTAGAGATATCCATATAAATTTGAAATGAAGTTGTAAATTAAAAAAACTTCATCGTTTATAACTTCGAATTACTCAAGTGATTAAGTTGATAAAAAAGACTTTATAATGCATTCTTACACGGACTAGTATTTATCTCGTCATAATGAATTCTGCTTCCTTATAAAAAATAATTTCGATGAAATAGAGATTTGGTTGCTTTCTTCTTATATTCAGTTTAATGTGGCTTCTTTTTAATTATTTTCAATTTCCTTTTTACATATAAAGATCAGCGATTTTTAAAATTTCGGTTTAAAATCGCTCATTTGCTACTTAAACACTTTCCTGTAATGTAGAAAATTAATATGCAAATATACGCTTAAGTAAAATAATAAATTGGCTATGCTGTTTAAATGACATTCAAAAATGAAAATAATGACTTTTTTCCATAAAATATTTTAAAGCTTTCCTTGGAAGTAGGAATTGGTGCTTTGTTTTTGATTTTTATGCGTTCTTCAAACAGATTCGGGATTTAAATTTAAATCAATGTTCTTCTTAATATAACGAATCTATTTTGCTATAGTTTTTATTAACTGATGAGTTCAGATTTGCTTTTGGGTATTTTTACTCATAATAATAGATAAATATTTATCAATCTTAATTTTTTTTAAATTCTGCTGAAAAAGTTGAGTTAAGAAAATATTTGTTTTATTCCATAAATTATATTATATTTGATAAAGGGTTTTCATTTTCGTATGAAAAACTTCTTTTATTTATTATTCCGAATATTCAGACCAAAGAATTATTTACTACATGTTTAAAGCGCCTTTTGTTTTTAAACTTGAAATAATATATTTACTGGGATATAAAAACTTAACCCTCTTGCTGATCATTTCACGATTTTCGCGGACATTTGTTTTTCTTCCTATATTGAGGAATGCATCCCGTTTAACCAATGAAATAAATTATATACAGTATTATATGTTTATTTTACAATTTGGTCAACAGATGTTGCTAGTTTTCCACTAAATTGCGGCATTTGAAGGTCCGTGATATAAGCTCTCAAACACTTTTTGCCGCTTTTTTATTACAGAAATGGCTAGTAGAAAATCAACGATTGACAGAGAGTATATTCCTGATGATTTATCAGATTCTGAAAGTGACTTTAGTTTTGATAGTGATAGTCATAGTGATGTAGATTTTTCGGACTGCTCCTCAAATAGGGATGACTGATCATGATTCAATAAACTTTCAAAGCATTAGGCATTGGTGCAAAATTGATATTAAGAATATTCCTCCCCCTCCTTCTTAAATTTTATATTTATTTTCTATACTATACAATAAATAGAAATTAACTGTCATTCAACTGAATTTTGTTTAAAAAATTTTCTTTGGTGCTAACGTTTGAAATTGGTTTTACTAACAACTTAGTTTCTCATGATAAAATTCCATATAAAAAATATTTTCTAGAAAAAAAGTGCATTTTCCAATTATCCAATATATATAGTCTTAAAATATGCAAAAAGGCGATTTTGGTTCACAAATTGAGCAGTCAAATAGTTTAAGAGATTTTCCTCTTTTACACTATGTATAATTGAGCACTGATTTACCATATCAAGAATGAAATTTGGGTTGTAAGATGGTAAAATTATGTTCTGATCCCGACTATTTAATTCTATGTAATAAATCTTCCGTCCTTTTATTATATTCTTTTTACCATGCAAATACATAAAACATCTTTCTTTGTAAATGTGTTTAAATTAGGTTTAAAATTATTATAATCCTTTAAATTAAATTACTAGAAGTAAAATAGTTTTGCATTGTTGATAATTTTAAAAAGGAATTAAAGCACAAGAGGTCTTTCACTGAATAAGTACAAACCCCGACCAGAAGCTTTGAATAAGGCATTCTACACTTTTCAAAGCTGAATGCAAAGAAAGTTTGTCTTAGAATCCTAGGAACTGGACATGTATTGTGTCTAATTCCTTACGACAGAGCATCTAGTAATTAACATTCGTTACTAGAGAGCAGATGCCTAATTATAAACGGTGCAATTTGTTGCGGATCCCCTTATTTCCCTTTAGCAAATAGCACGCCTAGCACTGTTCTTAGCGCAAGATACTAATTAAAACTTTCCTAACGAAGCATCCCTTGCGAAACTAAAACTAAACCTTACTGGTATTCATCTCGTTAGCTCAGAAATCCAGCTAGCTGAGAACAAAGTGCCAAATCTGTTTAGATAGCAACATTTTGATTAAATGAGCTTGATTTCGCTACATATTTATTCATGCTCTTCCATCTAGACAAGCAATCATAATTTGTGACACACTTATGGCAAATATGACTAATAAGATGCTCACTAGTAACTGACTTAGGATTTCCCGTACTTCCCGCAAGGAAATTTTATCTGTGTTATTTATGGAAGCTACTTTTCCAGACAAGACTGCAAACATGGGAAAATTAATCAAAGAATTCCCAAAACACACTGTAAAGATAGTTAATTTTCGGTGTTTTAACTATGCATCTGATGCTCTAAAGTAGTTTTTGTATGTGATAGTTAAACGAATGTAAATCAATGTGTTAAAACAGAAGATTTACAGTTTAATAAAAACATAAAAAAGAAAGTGATTGATTTGTTCATTAGGGGTGGTTATAATATTTGATTATATACTCATAGTTACACAAGGATTCCTAACTTACTGATATTGTATCTACCCTTGAATATTTCCACCCTATGACATATTTTGAACGTAATTGTATGATTAAAGAAAGAAAACTGAATATGTATTTTGGATGTCTGTTCTT
Organism: Argiope trifasciata; assembly: GCA_026543055.1. Classification (NCBI taxonomy): domain Eukaryota; kingdom Metazoa; phylum Arthropoda; class Arachnida; order Araneae; family Araneidae; genus Argiope; species Argiope trifasciata. Next base: position 665,912 of record JAPMOQ010013963.1, read on the forward strand.
TGGTTAAGTGACACTTTTTTCAGTTTTGGAGTCAATGCCAAACACTACATTTCAGTTCTAACTAACTCATTACGTTTTCGAATTATATTGTTCCACTACTCGTAGTTAGAAAAACTCTCAAACAGTCAATTGATACCATTGGCAATTTTGGAGTCATGACCATGCTCTAAATTTCATTTCTAGCTAACCCATTACGTTCATTATACTGTTCACACCAGTTCTAGAAAATCTCGCAAACAGCTTACCTTTTAAGAGATTTCATCAAAATTATTACATCGTTGGTGCAAAGATAAAGATAAGATGTTAAACTGGTTCTCCTCTACACGTTGCATAAAAAATTATCATTTTGATTGTATCCCGGATTCCAGTCTGCCAATTTAGATAAAAGATACATTTTTACTTCACCTAACTGAAAAGAAGCAAAACTAATCATTTTTCTAAAATTTGGATTGTAACTGCATTCTTCTGTGATGTATTGACACATTAAAAGATGTTTTGAACTTTCGTTTACTTTTTGCTTACATCTTAATACAAAAAGTGCCATCGATCTATTTTTCACTCTTTTGCCAAAATATACTATTACTTGTTAAATATATTCCAAACTATAACGAATATACATGCGTTCAACATGAAAAGAAGACAGCCTGAATCCCCCTGATATCCATTTTGAAATTGAGACCGACTCAAACCCCTCTCGCTTTGAAGAAAAACTAACAACTTAAGTAACGCCTTTTTTGAAAGTAGTTTCTTCTTTATATTCGTGTAAGAGGTAGCTAAGAAGAACTTTTATCCAAAGAATACTAAGCTAAGCTTATTTCTATTTTCCATTGCAAAGGCAAAGTGGCTCCAGAAAGAAGCCTACTATTGTGATTGATCAAGAGAAAGTTCAGATCGATTTCAGGGATTTACGGATAATTTTTCGCTAAAAATATGGAAGTTTCACCCTAATGTTTCCATTATTTAAAAAATACATTAAATATATATTTTAATAGAAAAAATATTTGGAAGTATTTTCTGTTGTGATTAAATTTTAACTCCCGAGGATGGATTTTCCTTTGATTCGTATAGAAAACGTTATGATCAGTATTTATATCTTTATGAATCAAGTAAGAGTAAAAAATAAATGACAACCATGTATTTTCCAGTCCCTTCATTTCATACATGTATCTCATGTATGAATTGTATCTCATTAATACCAAAATACATACGAGTGGTGGTATTTATTTTTTCGTCTCTTGGAAAATTAAACTCTCAAAGAAAAAGTTTAAATTTGAGCTGGAATGATTCAGATCAATTTCAAAATTTTTATGGATAAAATTTGACTAAAACTATGGAAATTTTGCATTTTCTGCTGTAATGAATACATCCATCAATTGCATCACAGTTATAAAGAAATAGACATGAATTTATCTGTCTGAAATATCTGAATGCACTTACGATAGTTGCACTTTTGTGTGTGATTATAAGGTAAATAATTATTTTCATCAATAAAAGCTTCGCCTTTATGAGCTTCCAATATCAAGGTGTGTAAACATTTATATTCCATTGTAGACCAATTTAATGATGTCTAACATAGTCTGCAAGTGATTAATGCTGTCTAGTGTAGGTCTGCGGTAATTTAATGCAATAATTTAATAGATTAATGATTTGTGAAATAGTTCAACTAATGAAGTTATTATTCATCATTTATATCCCTATAAAGAGCTTCCTTTCTAAGGTAGAATTAATTCCGAGAAATCTATATTAAACTATTTTAACGTGTTTTCTTTGATAAATTTGTAACAAATAGTTTGCATTCATAAATTATTTGAAATCTTCAGAATATCATGTTTGTTACTATAAATATTGATTTTCTGAAATGGGATGTTTTCATTACTTTTAGATGAATCGTACTGGTATTTCATTCACTAATATAAATATTCAAAGAGACTGGAAATAAATGGAGTTGACGTAAATCAGGATTTATGATAGCAACTTGAAAAAATTAAAAATATAGTTCATTCATTTGAGTAATAATATTTTGATTATACTTTTCTCATGGATTTTATGTTTAAGGCCTTAAAATATTCAAATAATGCAATAACTTGAAGCATAACAAACAAATTCGGGTATCCCTGAAATTAAATTTGTTATTTATTGTGCCACATAATGTAAACATTTACTTCGTTTTTAACCGATGGGAATTAATGCTTACGGATTTTTAATTGTGAAAGACATGTTAGAATACACTTGGAAAGAATTTAAAATTGCTTTATGAACAAAGACTAACATGTTTTAGATGTTCAAAACGATTTTTCTTTAAAATCATTTGGATTATTAATAGCGGTTTCATTTTTCTAAACACAAATGCCATAAAACAATTTTCAGCTAAAAGAATTTTTGTAATATTTTCTCTTGATAGATATTTACGTATTTCGTATATCATAGAATATTTAACTAATTGGCTATCAGCAATTAAGACATTTTACAAACTGAACAATTTTATAGACTGATATTTGTCGTTCAATACTTTATTTCCTAAAATATATAATTTTTACACACGTCAATTTTCGTCAAAAACAAGAAATCAGAAATTATATTTCGAACATTTTTTTGAAAACTGCAGATTTAGATAAAAATACTCAGTGCTTGAAAATTATTTTTTCATGGAAAAATCCATTTTTGTCCATTTTTTTAACATTAAACTCGAAATCGAAATAAAAGAAATCAAGACTAAAATTATGAATACCAGAGGCTAAAAATAGGCTATTTTGCAAGACGCTGGAAATTTATTTTCGTTCCTTCAACTTTTTATACGAATTCTTTCCTTGAAAATCCTGATGGAGATAAAGTAATTATTTATGTCATCTGTCGTGCAGAGGTTTGAGCCTATTCAACAAGCTATATAATATTTTTTTTTGTATATTCATTCCAATAAATTCCATTCCTTTTTTTTTCCGTCTTTGGCACCACTTTTACTGATATCCAATGCCATATTTTAAATGGTATATTCTCAACACGTACGAATTTGCATTTTTACTAGCGATCTCCAAATGCCCCATTTGCTGGACCGAATTTCTGGCTTTATTTTTGAGATGGGAATCTTCTGTCTAACTCTTTTTTTTTTTTGTAAAATTCAGGGTTCTATCGCTCTCTTTAAATGTCCTGAATATCGCATGAACACTCAAATGAAATTCTTATTTTCAACTTCTTCTATATGTTTAAAAAATAGGACATCTTTCAATAAAAAGTTTTATTTTTTATCTTTTCTTTATAAAATATTGTCATTGTTCATATCAATTCATTTCTATGAATTCTAGCATTTCTCGATTTTTATTTGTTTATGTTAAGTCATTCTCTTGAAATATATTTCTAATATTACTCCCAGTTGTATACATTTATTTTACAATATGTGAAGACTGTTTAATATTATACAATACTGTACTGTATTGACGACTAATGAATATTCTAATATTGCACAATATTGTGCCAAATGCTGTGTATAGGATGTACGGTGATTAAATTATTCCATTAATTCAGTAAATAATATGGTAATTGGTGGCTTTTATTATAAAGTTTACTGTTCAGAAGTCTGGAACATTATCTTAGTAATTAATTCTTAGGAATAATGGATTAAGTCAAATATGAAGGTCATAGGGTAAAAACAGATGGGTTTAGGATTTCTTTCATCTTTCCTAGCTATTGCGTGCTGAGTTTAAGTTTGCATTACGAAAATACGACATCGTGTTCATACATTCTGAGAACTGAAGATCCATCTCTATTCAGTAAAAAAAAATGTTGTGAAGAAAATACATATGGCATAGCATAAAATATTGGATATTATTGAAGCATATTTGATATAAACAAAACACGACCTATATTTTGTAAGCGAAACGGGATTTTCATTATTCTATTGTAAGTAATCTTAACAAATCAAGAAATGGGTGTAAGAAAATGTAACGCAAAATCTTTTATATGATATGATCAAGCAAATAAAAAATATCATTAATCCCTTATTGATAATAAATATTTATCTTAAGTTCATTACTAAGCTGTATCTGTCGCAGTTTATTCATTTCCCAAAAAAGAAATTATGATTTATTAATTGAAATATATGATATTATAAATGAGAAATATTATCACCCCCCTCAAAAAAGTTCAGTATTCTCTTTTTTGAAATAAATATGTGGATACATTCACTTAATATATTATGGTCCAAGAAGAGTATTGTAATGGATATTATATCAGTATTGTTTTAATACAATGACATAACATAACTCCATCTTGCGCCCCCGGTGCCTATAACATTAAGTTATCTAACCGGTTAGAAGGGCACAAAATGGAAGGGAAAAAAAGGATGAAAAAGATATAAACAATAAAGAAAGAGACGACAAACCATCCAGGTATCTCCAGAGAGAATCCCATTGGTGTCGAATCTTACACGACTACATTCAGGTTTTTAAATAATACAATGACACCAGATAATATAATTTTTCTTCGGTAGTATAAAAACTTATTAATATTAAGAAGTCATTTTGCAACTTAGAAAGCTATAACAAACTTTCCTCTGCACGCTTGGGAAAATTTCAAGGGTTTGGCCTCATTAATCAATTTTTAAAAAGACCCGCTTCTGACATTTGATGTATAAACGTCTCAGAAATTCGTTTCTATATATTTCAAGAAAAGTCAATATTCATTTTGTAACACATTTACTTGAACTCCGTCTTAGAATCTTGAAATAATATATATATCCTTACAGTCAATATTTTATTATACAAACATTCGAAAGATATCTCAGATCATTATAACATAATCTTATCATTCGGATTATCCTGTACTGTGATACGACAAACTATAAAACTATAACTTTTGTCTTCCAACATTTTCAATGGATACAAAAAAAAATTCGAATTAATTCATTTGATGTGTTTTTCCTATAAATGAACTGATTGCATTTGGTTACTAAATAGCTAATAACTACTATGAAAAATAAAGTAGAAGGAAGCAATGTCATTCTATTCAGAAGTTTTACTATTCGAAATTTCATACTACTTTATAGAAAGATGATTATAGAAAATATTTTTAAGATTTGCGTACTTTAAAACAATGATTGAAAAAAAAACAATTTTTCTTTAAAAAATCAATATTATTTTGTTAAAGTTTTATCTTTGCAGGACTTTTATTGAATTCCCCACATTATATAATATTGAAATAAAAAATTTTGCTTTTCAAAATTTAAATTGCGCTACGATGATTGTGGCACATTTAAATTATATTGCAATTAAATAACACTATAACCTAATTAATACAACTACACTACAGACGCACTAAAATGTTTCTATATGCTATGTATAAAGATAGTATAAACTCTGAAATTTCAATTCAACAGTTCATAGTTTTAGGTAAGGATTAATCATCTTATAATGTACCGTAGACAATTCCTAGTGCAATAACAATATCAAAAAACAAAAAAGAGAACTTTTACTTGTGACAGGCAAAAATAAAAAGAAGATGAGGATGGAATGGAAAACTCTTGTCTGTTGTCACCAAATAAAACACTTAAGAGGAAGAAATACATGCTACCAGTCAATCTTAAATAAATTGGGCTATAATGAGAAAGTTTCAGCTTTGTTTCGAGTAAGAACTATGCAGATAAAATGATTTATTCCATCTACCTGAGTATAAGTTCACGAAATATGCAAAAAATATTTTAAGAATTTTCTGAATGCTTATTCCCTTTATATTTTCTTTAAATCTACCATCATTAGGAAACACGAATTTTATTATTTTCTAAACAATGTTAAGATTTAGGTAAAGTTTGTAATTCGTGGAAATATATATCAGTGAGAAGTAAATAATTCGTTTAGAATGCATTGCCATAAAGCATCCAAAGACTTTTGAAGTGCATTTACATAACATTTGTGATAGCTTCATTCTAGGCAATCCTTAGACGCATTATTACATGGAAACAAATTTAATTTGGTAATCCCGCATAAACATAAAGCTCATTACCTTGAATCTACATCATAAAAGGGAATAAGGTCGGTGAATGCTCAAAGATATTTGAAAATATTGCAGGTGTAAGTAACAGAAAGTTTTTTTATTGCTTTCTTTCATAAATAGAATGCTAAAACACATTTTACTGAACTCGTCTTAATTTAAAAATTCAGCAAGTGTTTGAAGGTATAATTTTTATCAAAGATCACAACTTAAAGACTAGGAGCTGTAAATAAATTGCAGAAATGAAAAAAGTGATTAATTGCATTTAGCTCTTAGTATAGAGTTGGAAATAATTATAAACTCAGTTTCTATTAAACATCACAATTTATTTTTTGGATGTATTTTCAAAATACATATTCTTCATGAAACTGTGCCATTATAATTTTAAATAAATCTCAAGACATATGGTATTTAAAAAGTGCAGCAGCAATTAATGGATTAAGATGGCGTTAATTTATTAAAAGAAAGTTTTTATTTAATCAAATTATAACCATTATCTTTTTACTTTATTATTTAAAATTTAAAATTTTAATTCAAAATGAATGATGAAAATATGCTTATAATTTTGACCAAATGTTGATATGCGTCTATTTATAAAAGTTTTTTGTCAAAAAGTGTTAATCTTCTTTTACTGAATCTAGCCAATCAATTTGGTCAATTCCCCTATCGCCAAAGCAACATACATACGACATCCAAACCCGTCCCAAAACGAAGTCTTCGGGGAAAAGGTAGGACGTTGCGAAACAGTGCATCTGGCAGAGAAGAGCCTAAAAAAAACCAAAGGTCCCCAAAAAACAAAAATCTGGACCAGCAGCTACCTCATTCACACTAGGATCCTTCAAAATGCAAAATGGTAGAATGAAATAAATTTTAAAATAAAAATAAAAAGTACGGAGAGAAAGTAGATATAAACAGTAAAGTACAAAGACAAAATGTATATAAATAGTGTTGATCAATTCCTAGTCAATAATTTCACAGCAAACAGCATGACAAAGTTTCTTTGGAGCTTCAACAAAGCATCGCCAAATAATATGGCCATCGTAAGGTAATCTAAAGTGCCCTTTAATTCATGTTATGTTGCTTATTATATAATACCATAAGTATAAACTGCAAAAAATATAAAATTATTGAAAATTAAATAGATGGATAATTCCGTAATCATCACACGATTCCACTGTATTTCTATCATTGAATCAAAGATTTTCTTAATAATGATAAATCCATCCTTAAAGAGTAAACAAAATCATTAATTAAAAAATTAATTATAAATGACCGTCAATTAACTGCTGATGGAAACATTAACAATAAATTCTAAATTAAGATAGCACATTTCTTCCATATATCTATCTATTTCAATATTCATCTGAAATTAATTGCCCATAAAGAGAAGTAATTTGAAGAATTTCTCATATTTCATCACTATTACAATATCGTAAATGCAGTGTGATCATAGAATTAATGAATGATTTTATGGACAATAATAACACTTGACGAAGCCTCAAAAGTATCATAACATATTATTTAAAGAAAAAAATTCCAACTAAACACTGATAAATAAAATGAATTGGAAATGAAAAATACTGCTTGCTTTTTATATCGTTAAATTTTTCATTTCCTTCTCTAAAAGCTTGTAAGAATCAGCATTTAAAGCAGCATCACAATTTCTGAATTAAATTCCTTAACTCGTATCAGAATTGGAATAAAACTCTTTTTTCGCTTTTTTTCCCTTTTAAAATAACAGATTCCTATACTTCGATTCTTAATCATGAAACAACTTCTGTTTACTCCTTGCAGATGCAAAACTTGTTGTTTGCTTTATGTTTAATGTAATGAGAAAATTGAAAAAAACAGAATATTCCTTCGATCTTGCGGAATACAAAGTGAATTCAATATTTTAAGTTCCCTTTTACGGAAATCGAATAAAAATTGTTACCCAACCAAAACCTTTTCTAGCTAAAATTTTTATAATTTTGTCATTGCTGGTATACCACCAAACAGGAAAAGAAAACAGAAAATGTACAGAAGCGTCCGAAACGAACGCTTCTAGGATGTAAAAAAATCTATTTTTCTATTGCTTTTTTCTTGTTCTTACACTGAATGTTTTTGTATTCCATGGATGTCATGTCTGGAAAAGTTTTTTTTGCGATAATTTGGCGCCAAGGGTTTTCCACTTTCCATTTTCTTGATGAGATTGCCCCTTTCCGACCGAAAAATTCTATACGAACAGTCTAGCTTAACACAAATGTTATTTGCATGCCTTCTAGTTCGGGAGTATTTTCAGTTCTTTTAGAGATTTTTAATGTGAATAAAGTATCCAAAAAATATGCTATCAAGTTTTTATTAACTCCCATAATATATGTACAACTTTCAGTGTGGTAATTTTTTCCATGAGTAATACCATTAATTTTTACATTATAGAGTACATAACATATATAAAAGTTATTTATAAAATACAAGGTGAAAGATTGTTTTTTTTTTGAGGTACTACTTTTTAAAATAAACCTAAATGCCTTTTTAGGATATTATATTGCAATTTTAGTAAACTTAATCTAATCATTACCTGACCCTCTTTTCAATGAATTGCGAGTAATTTATTGGACGTTAATAGTATGTATAGAAATGTCTGGTACACAAAAGTCCCAATACTAGCCGCTCATTTTACTCATTGTGGACAGGTTATAGCTGCCTTCAAAGGCAAGCGATATTCGACGATTAAGTGTCAGTAGTAAAATCTTACAGCCATGACATTTAGAAAATATGATTTTTGCCTGAAAATGTTTTAATTATTATTCAATATTCAAACTGACTTTATCTAATGAGATAAGCAAAGAAATAGTTATAGAAAATGTAGATTCTTAGAATTGCTTTATTCATTGATGAAAAATTGTTGGAACAAGTAGTCAAATTAACAACAAAAACATAGTAAAAAATCATCGATAATTTCTACGGAACCTAATTAATTTATTGCTGATAAATAAGTTAAAAACTGATTTCTTCCCATTTTCAATCGCAATTAGATTGAAACGTGATTATACCCGAAAGACAGCTTTTTTGTTAACAAGAGGAAATTCTCTACCAAAAATACGGCAATTATGTTAAAATTCCAAGGAGAAAAATATAATGAAATTTATGTGTTAGATGTGTGGTTTTTATTTATTTTAAAATATGGCCATAATATAAAAATTAAAGCTGATTTCCACATAGCAATTATTTAAAAAAAATATGAGTCTAAGTATTCATTTCTATATTCGGCTGTATATTTTTTTATTCTTTAATTTTCGACACATAAACTCAAACATACTCAACACCAAAGTCAATTGTCTGAAATTTCTTGTTATTTTAATATTCAACGATGAATAGATAATATTAACATCATTTTTATCGACATTGCTCAGTTTCCCATATTTCTGATATCGTTATCTAACTCTATTTTTAAAGTCATAGTAAGAGAAATATCTTTATATTAGTGACTTGATCTACTTAATTATAAAGAATGGGATACGTAGATAAAGGATGAGTTTGTGACAGTAGATGCCAACGCGCCTAATGTCTAGAATAAAACAGACACATCTGACGGATGTTTAAAATAAGTAGGAAAATAATCATATTCTCTTAATCTCTTATTATGTCAGAATATTAAAATTGATTAATTATGGCACATTTCATAGTTATTAATTTCTTTCCTGGAGCTTTAATGATCTTAAATTCAAATGTGATATAATTTCTTACACAACAAATTAAGAAAAAACTACCAAAAATAATCTTTTATCCTATTAAGAGTTAAGGACAAATGAGTAAATTCATGTTTGAGAATAAGTAATTGAATTTCTTATTATTAAGCAGACCCTGGGATAAAATGTTTGTACTAATGAATTTATGCCTGAATCTTAAGAAATAAAACCCAACTGTCCCAGATAGGGTCTCTAGATAATTAGCTTTCATCGGTTTGTATGCAGAATAAAAAATACCACTAATCAGATTTTGCAGGAAAAGAAATATAAAAAAGAATTCGGTTGCCTTAATTATTTAGTTTAAATTATTAACCTTGAATCAATGAATCATCGATAAAATTTCTTTTAAACTCATCCTAAAATTAACTTTCAAAGATCAGTGAATTTATTGATCAAAGCAATTAAAAGAGAAAAGGAATTGCTGAAGCGGATATTTACTGAGGGTGCAATTTAAAATTGATTTTCCCCTTTCAGTCAAGAAAGCCCCGTCTCATGCTGCAGCTACGTGAAGCTAAAACTTGTTTCGATGATGTAATTACTTTAGCGTTTTAAGCATAAAGTATCATTTTTTAAGCTCATTATTTGTTATATGGTTTAGCCTTTCCTTTCTACATTATAACTTTGTATATAATATTACACTTTAGCTTGTTATGAGCAGTTGCGGGTAGATCATTAATAAAAGTATCGGATAACTTTATGGACAATTTTTGGAAAACGTCATTTATCAGCCATTATTTGTTACTGTAAGCCATTTTTGTAATATAATTATAAGTCTATACTTGATACTGATGTTTATGAAATTTCAAGTGAATTAAAAATTAATTGAACAGTATTACTCTCTTTTTTCATGGTTGTGTAAGTCATGTTCTATCAATAATAATTTTGTTGACGGTATCCTAGAATTATAAATTGCTGGTAACAAACAAATTTTAATGTTATAGGCAAAATAAACGTATATGTATTATGTTGCATTTATTGAGCTATCAAAGAAAACGTGCTGAGTATAATTTTTTGAGAGTTCTTTTATAAGAGTTTTATACCAAAATTTTTCTTTGTTGAAGTCTTCAGCTAGAGCAGCACATTTAATACATCTGTTCCAAATTAAGGTAAACCTACTGAGTGAAAATGCTTATTTCATTAATAAATAATTTTATATATATATAAATATAATATATAATACTAACATGAACCATAGTTTTTTTTCGGTAAATAAAAATTATTTAATTCAAGTCTGAGTTCGAAGTTAGAAATATTTGATGATGACCCAGAAAAAAAAAAAGATTACACGTCGGTATTTGAAGATACGATCCTTTCTAAGCATGGAAAGGGACATATTTTGTACATGAATAAATATATACTTTTATCTGTAAGAAAATGTATATTCTTTCGATGAATAAATATCGGAAGCTGTATTCGAAAGCTGAAATAAATATTTTAAAATAAGTCTCTTTTATTCTTAGGAACAGTTGTTTATGGAAGATCCGGTCACATTTTTTGGGAAGGGCATTATTTGTTATTCGGTAGTATAAAAAATAATGTCCTTCCCAAAACTATACAATACACACTATATCATATTGCGTTATTCAGGGAAGCGGTAAATACTCTAACTTCCCTTTGTAGCAGACACAACAAATGGATAAGACATCAAACTGTTTTTCATTGTTCGTAATGCTGCCTCGAACCGTTTGTCCGTAATATAGCATTGAATTGAAGTGTGATGAAATATTTTATGTGCAAAGATTTTCTTGAAACAGTATATAATCTGTAAACCTAGCTATATTCTTGACTAAAGTTCGAATTTAAAGCAAAATAAATGATAATTAATAAATAAAATCGAACAAATTAATATAATTTTACTAAACTATTTTACATTATTTGTACAAAATCACATTGACGATATGATAAGAAGCATTATGAATGTTAGAAACCATTTTAATTTATTTTTTACTAATATACTAAAAGAAATTATGAATTATTCTGCATAAAATAATACTTTACTAACTATATTTTTCTTTAATATATAATTCTTTATTTTAAACAAATACTTAAATTTCAATGGTTTTTTTCTAAATTCTCTGCCAAGCAGTGCCATAGAAATTGAGTCAAAATGAAACTAAATTAAAGTATGCTCTGAAGCTTAGGTTATTTAACTAAGTGAATAAATATCACATACAAGTTATTGCACATTTTTTATTACTTTTATGAAGTCTTGATGAATTATTCTCGTTCAAATTGAGTACCATGAGGACCATGATTTTTTTAATAATGAGTTTAACCCACTTTTAAAAATTATGTTATGTTTTTCATCAATTAAAATTTAAATTGATTGAACATCATAATAATTATAAATAACATGACTTGTTTAGATAGAATTAGTTTCCCTTTCCTCAAGTAAAGAATCATAAATTAAAATTAAAAATGCAAAAAAAACATATTTTTAACTAAGTCAAAAATTACGAAAATATCGCTCATGCAGTTAAAAGTTATTCCTCAGAAAAATATCATATATTACCCCTTCTATCTGAATTGAATGTATTGCAACATGACAGTAAAGGAAGAAACTAATTTATAGTAATTAAAAATCCCAGTAACTGAAATGGAAAAATATAATATTGTATTTATAAGTTTTTTTTATGAAAAAAAAAACAAAAAAACTCCATTCTTTGATTATCTTGTGAAAATAATTTTCCAATCTTTTAATAAACCAGATGAAAAAATTCTTCAAATCTTCTAATAAACCTTATGAAAAAATTCTTCTAATCTTTTAATAAACCTGATGAATATAATCTTCCCACCTTTTAATAAATTGATGAAAACAATCTTCCAACCTTTTAAAAAAGCTGATGAAATAATCTTCCAGCCTCTTAATAAACCTGATGAAAAAAATCTTCCAACCTTTTAATAACATTTGCAACCAAATAATTTGCAAATAAATGACTTTACATTTGTATCAAAATGCATCTTTCTATACATCATCATCCAGCACAGCAACATGAAGCGCTTCAGTGTCCCTAGCTATCAAGGAAAGAATGAAACTTTAAGGTCTTCAGGAAGAGAGTTAATCTGGGGCCATCAATTCCCTTCAACTGAAGATCTAGGGTGTTAAATGTCTGACGAAGTTAGTGACGAGAAAGGAGGATGAGTTTTGCGGAGAAAATAAAGATCGTCCAAAATCCAATTACCACATTAGAAGACGGAAGATTCTTTCATTTATGCTTAATACATGGATTTCCAAACTGTAACTTACTTTCGCTGGGATTCTGAACAAAAATTACAAGAGGTCATATTAGACAAAAGGAGTGGCAAATCATTTTTTCACACTTTGGAAGAATGGATAAAATTCAAATAAATGATATTATCGTCCATTTAAGTTAATTGCATGCATGACAATATAATTTGCCAGTTAGGATGACACAATTGAAAATAATCTAAGGTTATTTATGATTCGAGACCGCTTATGTTAAGTCATATAAATATTATTTCTAAGCTGAAAAGTGCATTCAGCATTTCTGTAAGACATTTTATTTTTTCTGGACTGAGTCATAACCAGGATTTAGATTGAGATTCAAAGAAGAAAACGAACTTTATTCTAACACAGTGTAAACATTTTATCGAAATTCCAATTTTGGAAAGGTTTTACTTCTTATCGTTTGTAGAGCTATATTTAAGGGGTGAGATTTAAAAGAAAGCTTACAATGTTTACAAGAAAATACAATAAAAAAAGAAAGAATCTAAATAATATTTATAAAGCTGTTTTCATTTAACATGATACAAATATTGGAGCGACTCCCCTACATAATAATTGATTTCGTTACAACTTGGAGCAAACAAATTTTGCTGCAGGACCTTTGTTTAAATACCCTTGAATAAAAACAAAGATTGCACAATTTAATTCAAATTTTGTTTTCTAACGATTAATATTATATAAGTTTTACAGACAATACACGAGAGTGAAATTAAAACTTTGTTGAATTATTTATGATGCAGTTCGTAAAATAAGTCTCTAGTAAAGTGAATTCAAAAGATAACTCCTGTATATTCAGAGGCAACAAGTGCCGGATGACCAAGTTCAAAGAAAATAATACTTTATTCCATTAAATGAAAATTTATTGAATATTCTCTTATTTGTGGAATTTAATTTCATTTATGCTTGAAAGTTCATCTGCATATAGATTTATGAGATGAATTTTATTTTAAAGATAAAATCACATGACACAAGAATAAATTACCTATCAAACATCACATTACTTCATGTTGTTCCTTAATATCAATTTTTTATTCAAGTCTTCGGAAACATTGTAAAATTAAAATGCTACAAATGATAGTTATAATTTCGACTTAAATAAATTAAAACCTGCTTTATTCATAAAAGAAAATCATACAATTTATTAACATGCAATAATTTTCAGTAAATTTATTTTTGACACCTAAATATTAATGATGAGTCAATTTGAATATATAATCGCCAATAATTTAAATAAAGTTTTGTCAAAGATAAATTTTGTTTTTTAATTGATAGAATATTCGATAGAAATAGCTACTGACATTTAAAGACAAATTTATGATGAATACAATAATGATTTGTATGCTCTTCACTCACTTATTATGCATACATACTCGATAAATAATATGTAAAGATATATATTGATAATGTAAGAAAACGGATGTGCAATATAAGAACAAATACGATTATGAGAAAACAATTTAATCTAAAATTGATGCTATTTACCATGTTTTACATGAACTAACTGAAAAGTATTTTATTTCCTGCAACAAACAACATTTCACCAAATCCCTAAAGGAAATATCTTAGACATGTGTGCCTCTATTTTCTCCCGAGGAAACGCCGGTCTAATCGGCTTAAACTTGATAGCCCATTAAAAGGAACCGTCCTTTTTTATTTTAGTTTGCATTCATGATATTGATCAGTCTTACAGCTACTATTACTCTCTCTCTCTGGATCCTCTTGCTCCAAAGTATCGAATAAAGCATGGCTAATTATGCAACTTTTATGCATTTATGGAAAAGTAACCTGATATAAATGGAGGCACATCATTTAATTGGTACGATGCTAGAAAATATATGCAATGCATTGGGACTTTCTCGCTTGATAGCTTCATTTTTCCCAAATTAATTAATTTTTCTTTGATTCATGAATAATTTTCTTCCTAATTTATCAAGAAACAAATGAAATTACATTAAACGCGTTTTAATATTTTCTCTTACCCATGGAAAATAAATGCACCAGTGCAAATATCTATTTTCATAACCCACAAGCCTTCATTAAGTCTTAACTTATGGCTAGAAACAATGATATCAATGATGCAACAGAGTCAGTAAAACTGGCGCTCAGCATGGAGTTAGGTTGTTTGTTTGCAATGACAAAGAATGCAATCTCCGAAATTTAATATGCATTTAGAAACTAAAATTGGTAATTAGAGCATTACAAATTAAATAAGTCTATGAATTAAATGCCAGGGCAATTTCATTAGAACCAGCCCACATTTGTTTATGCTTACACACAAGTCTCTTAAAAGTCTTATTAATAAAAGGGTTTTCTAAGTTTCATTTAGTATTTCCTGCATTTATTTTCTAAACAATGCGTTAATTATTAGAGATTAACTATGCGTTTATTACTCGGTTTTCATGTTGTGATTTAATACCATGTCTGCTTTAAGCTTATTCATAAATTTATATTATTCATGAATTAAATATTTAATTCCTTTACTATTATTAATCCTTCAACATTAAAGCTAAAATTTAGCAAAACTATGTATTACTTTTATACGATGCACAGGATTCAATTTTCAGAAGCTTTCAATATGTATCCTATTTCTACAAATTTCGATTAAATATTTTAGTCTACCATCTAAATAGTGTTCCTTTATAATAACATTCGTTTCAAATTATTCATTAAAAAAACTTTAATCAAGCTAAATTAGATGAGCAGAATGTCATACTATTACACCTTAAACTCTGCTGTCAGCATTTCTGAGATAAATGTCTCAGCCATAATAAACTTGTAAGATTAATTAGTAATTAATTAATCTCATATTGCTCAGAATATTTATGATTAATTTATCGTTTCACATGCCTTATTTTATCTATTAATATAAATTCCCTAAGATATTTAGTAATTATATTAATTAGGGAAATTCCAGCAATTATCTATCTCTAATTGTGTATTTTTATGAAAATGTGTTACTTAAAACATAATAATAACTTTGATCTAATAAATGATCCAGAGTTATTGTTGATTACTGGCAAGTGTCCAGATAGAAGATTTTTTTCTCATGAGAACTCTTTACATGCAAATTAGGAATTTCTTTGTTTTTCAGTCGAGGTTCCATTTCCACCATTTACGGCCATTTCACCTACATTAGAAGCTTTCTTAAATCGTCATATCGCAATATTTTCATAAAACTAAATGGGGAAAATCCAGATTTAGAATTATTACCCCAATTGGATTTTGATGGCCTTTTTCTCAAAAGAAAAACACGAAATTAGCATTCTAAGTATTAACTTAAAAATTGTCTATTTAATGAACCTGGTTTTATAAAAAAGATTTCATATTTTCATTTCTTTTCTAGTTAGAATTTTGGGCAACGCGACAAAAAGGATTCGGGACTACAAAAAATATACAAAGTCTCATTAAGCGCTTTGTTAAATGTTTATCGATACCTTTTCTTTTACAAAGGACTTCTTTGTATTTTTAAAATTTCTATGCATTACTGCAAATATTTTTTCTTCAAGTGAACTCCTCTCAAATTTTTTGAAATCCAATTTTAAGAGATTTTTCTATAGTATTTTCTCCGTGTAAGTGATATATAGAATTCAATAGTCGATTTTTGGTGTATTTTATTTCCTTTACTTTTTCTAATCAGTATTTATAATCATGTTCATTATTATTATTACTTTCAATACACCAAAACATTATCGCATGCCTTACATGTAACCTCAAGATTCCA
>JAPMOQ010013963.1:684197-703201 GCA_026543055.1 Argiope trifasciata
TGAATAATATTAAAAATTATTAAATAATAGAAAAATAATTAAATAATATTAAAAATAAAAATAATAAATATTAAAGATAAAATATTGAATAATATTAAAAATAAGAAAATTTAATAACTTAATTTTAATTTAAATAATTTAAAATTATTAAATGTTACATTATGAAAGGTAGCATAAATCAACTGGAAATTTAAAATAATATTATTAAAATAAAAAAAACCTATCGAGTATTTATGAACAAGTTTGTTAAATAAGATATTAAATAAACAAAGTTTGAGTGACCGGTAAAATGTTGAAGTTTTTTATGTACATTTAAAAACATCTCAATCTACACTTTCATTTTCCTTTCCTTAGCAAGCAAATTTTTCATTTTTGCCAGCTAATATTTTTAATTTAAGTTTTTTCAAAGTTAAATTTTATCGCTATAATCTTTTCAATATCAACGATCATTTATAATTCAGCATACAGCTTTGTTAGAAAAAATATAATTGTCTACAACAAAGATTCAAATATATAACATAGTTGTTCCTAAAAATTTTATAAATTTCTTTTATCAGAAGGATTGACTGGAATGATTTTGCGGTACCACAACTTTTAGTCCTGGAAGGATGCAGATTTTCATAACTCATTGTTCCGTACCTTTTGCGGTAAATTTAATTTTGATAGCTGAGATTTTCTTTTGGATGAGATATTTTTTGTTGCAAGTAGCCTGGGAGCCTCGATAGCAAGAAACAACCCCGAAAGTTTTGATGTCAGTTTAGTAACTCAGATTTTTCTTCACAAGATATGTTGGCATTTTTTAAACATTTTTGTTTATAGTTTTCACTGTAACTTTAATTGCATCTATGCCTTGATATTCTATTTATCAAGGGAGCCAGGACTCTGGTGTAAATTATGCGGCAATTTCACATCAGAGATCTTGAATGTCCCGTCCCAATAAGAAAGGCAATCAACATTTAATTGCTATTAAATACAATAATTTTTAGCTAGATGTTTCAAGCAAAAAATCTTAAAGAATAAAAATTATTAAAAAAATATGTAAAAATAATACCTCATGCATAAGCAATCCTAATGAACTACAAACTAAAACGTTGTAAACAAAATCGAAATATTACTATCTTATTGAGACCTCTATATATTAATAAATATTGAGAAAATACATCTTCATACATGGTAGAAAACTTTTTTATTCTCCAAGCAAATTCCTGTCATAAAATATGAGTGCTATATAGCATTCCATTCAAAAGCGGTTGAGTAGTAAAGTTGATATTTCTCGGAGCATTTGGAATATTTCTCTCCCAGAAAAGGGTAATACTTTTAGAAAGAATGATTTTTCCAGAATAGAATTCTTTCCAAAATCGGAAAAGACATGATGTGCTAGCACTCCGCAAACAAAAAAAAGAGAAATAAACAAAAGCTACAAGTCTCTGTAGGTATATGGCAAAAGGGTTTACATTCCTAAACAAAATTCATTGAGTAACGTTTGCTTCTTACTCCCATAAAATCGGAAATGCTCGGGAGACATTTTAAGAGTTGCTAAATAAAAACTTGGAAAATACTGGGCGACTCCAACAATTACCATTTATTTCGGCTGACAGTTGAGGGCTATTACAGGGGACCACTTTCTGAGTACTTCCGTTATCTCAGTGGTACGCAGAGCGGCGGAAAATATCAAATAAATAAAGATCCAAAAGGCGATACACCGCGGAAGTGAATGGGCAATAAATGTCAAATGACAATGTTCAAGTTATAGTTCAAGCTTGATCTTTTAAGAAAAGAATTTTTACCCCATTGCATAGACTGAATATTTAACTGTAATGTACTTTCAAAGAGGCGAGAACAGTAGAATTTGTGGGCAAAGTATCAAAATAGACCGCTTTTTTCGGCTCCAAATTACAAGCGTTCTTAAATTCGATTCTTTGCTTAGAAAGTTCTCGAGTTTATTGAGTGTAAAGGATATTCAAAAAAAAAAATTGTTTCATTGAGTATGTTATATTGTAATTCAAATCACTCATTCTTTTTTATGAAGTAGTGGATGGGAATTATATTCTTGGTTGAAATATCACAAATATGGGTCATGAAAGTAATCGCATGTCAAGTATGAAATGTATTCTAATCCTTATATCTTGAAAATATCTATGTCTTTCGATGTATAATTTGTATTAAAAAGAGTGAATTTTAAAATTATGAAAGTTAAATGTAGGAATTTATTTTTGTTAGTTCATCAATCGTTATATAAAGTCAAAAATTAAGTAACCAGTTGTGATAAATTTTTATCGAACCATTCAATAAGGACTTGTCAGTTTTTTTTCAGCTTCAAAATATTTACTTTCTAAGAATTGGTTTTTACTTAAATATAAGAGAGATGTTGGATGCATAAAGATATTGAAGAAATTCTATGTCAGTATCTAGTTTATCAGTATTAGAAATTCTAAATCTCTGCAGGAAATATTGGTTGGAAATTTTGGTCGCTTTGATTCAAAGCTGATGAATTCTACTTTGAAGAAATTCCTACTTCAAAACTTTTTTTTATAATTTAACCTATATCATTTTTCTGATATAATTTCCATACACTAAAAAATATTTTTCTCAATTTTACTGAATTTCATTGTCTAAAAATTGCCTCATGTAATATAATATTGATAGTATTTACTGTTTCTACTAATTTTCCATATCAGCATACAAAATTGGTTATAATTTTTCATTCAAATTTGTTTATTAAAACTACTTTTATAAACTTAAATTTTGATCATGTATTTTTATTTTTAAATCTGATATTTAAATTTTTAAAACTAATATCTGTTTACTAATTAAATCATGTAGATAAAATGGATCTAATCTGATTTTTCATTTTCCAGTTTGACTCCAGTTTTATACAATTTCCTTACAATCCACCAATAAATTGAATGCATTTTTTAAAGATTCTGTCGATATATTTTACATCTTTTTCGTTAATTTTTCGTTAATTAAGTAACATAATTGGCAAATACTTAGAATTAAAATATTAAACTAATTTTTATAATTAAATATTAAGTTAATAATTATGCTTCAATTATTTACTTCTCGATTTTTTAAGAATAGAATTATCTTCCTCATGATCATTGTGAAATAAAAAGAAGTTTGATAATTTTAATAAACCTCGGAATCAAATTCAAAACGCATCAGATTTAAGAATTACTGATAAGGTTTTAAGGTTTCAGAGAATTTATCATCATAACTAATCAGTAGATGGCGCAATATGTATATATAGAGAGAGGTGAGAAAGAAAGAAAGAGAGGCAAGCAAATAGACAGCTTTTTTTTCAATTTCAGAGTACCTTTTTACAAAGAAGAAAAAATATGTTATTTGCATAATATTTAAATTCATAAAAAGTATTATCGAGTTATAAATATAATATCATTTTTAATCAAATTCCCTGTTCCAGATTTGATAAAAAATAGCAAACTAACTAATTTCTAACTTTATAAATAATTATTTTCATCTTTAAAATCATTGTAAAAAACGATATATTTTTCAATTCATAAGAATTACAAATTTCTAATCACATTTGAAAATAGATTCTGAGCTTAGTAATTAAACAGAAAAACATTTTTCTGTTTATGTTATGGATTTTTTTTTAATTTTTTGCAATTAATTTCTTTTGATGGCACATTTTTAGCTTTCAATTCCTTTTCTACTGTTCAGATCACTCGTTGAAAATGAAATTAAGAATAAAAATGATAGAAATAAAATCTATGTGAAGTGATTGCCTGCCATTCTTTTTAATGGGTTTTAATGCAGTTTAGGGAGAAAAAAGAGAATTAAAAAATGGAATGTTTCTTAGGGTTTTTATTTCTGAATACTAAACTAAAATGTTTTGGCACAGCTGCCACTTTTTCTGAAGAAATAGCGATTTATTGATTAAAAGCTCTCCTATGTAAGGATAGACAATTTTTTAGAATAAAAAATTGAGAAAAAATGGGAAAATATTTTAAGAGAGTAAAACATAATTATAGTAATTTAATTTTTACTCGCATTTGCATAAGTATTTATAGCCTCAAACAAAAAATTAAAAGTGCAAGAAAAATAACTTTCAAAATTTCTTTCATTTTTGTCTTTAGCAAATTGATATAGAAAGGGTTTCACCATTTTGTTTACTAATGCACGTTATGCATTCATTTGAATATAATTCATTAAAGTCAGCATTGGAGTGATCTAAACTGAATTTATGTGATCCATTATAAATGCAATTTATGTTGACGCTTCTCTGTTTCTTTATGTGCATATGAGCGCAATAGTTCAGAGTTCTAATACACCAGGAATAAGGATTTTGGAATGTGGTCCTGGCACTACTTTTCCAAATCTGTAAATTTTGGACCAAATCGATTAGCTCAAGAGGATCGAAATCCTTATTTGATTCCTTTTGGTACAGTACGAAACCAAATACATAACGTGACCTACTGTAGAAGCACGCATGAAAATATGTTGAAGCGCAAGTTGATTTGGAAAGGATTTCACCATTTTGTCCTCTAATGTTCATCTATTATAAATGTGATATGCGTTCATTTGAATGTACTTTAATTTCAATTTTGTATCGTTTCAAAATAAATTCATGCAATACATTACAAAACGATTTACGTTGACATTCTTCCGCTTCTTTATGTGCATATGAGTGCAATTGTTCAGTCTACCAATAAGTCAGAAATAAAGATTTCGGTGTGGGATCTCGATATTACCTTTCCAGAGCTATGAATAAGTTTGGACCAAATAAATCGGTGATCAAAATGCTTAGTTATTCCTTTTCACTATATTACAAAAACAAAATACGAAATTTGCCAAAATACGCATACTGTATAAGTATGCATGAAAATCGAAGTAGAAATTGATTAAGAAAGCATTTCACCAATTTGTCTACTAATGTGCATCAACTATAAATGTGGTATGTGTGCATTTGAATATACTTTCTTAATTTCTCCATTGTACCGATCCAAACTGAATTTATCTAATCCATTACAAAAGCAATTTACGTTGGTGTTCCTTTGTTTCTTTATGAATATCATAATTATTTTTGTTTTCTTTCTCCTGAATAAGAATTAGATAAACCCATTGCGTGGCTGTTTGAATTTTCTTAAGGGTACCAATCACGTCTCTTCCTCTTTTTTTTTCTATGCCGTTGTGAAATCTGTTCTTCGTAATTAGACTCCAGGGAAACTAAACTTCTTCCGAATTCTTCCTTTATCATAGTTTCTTTCTTATCCTTGAAGATGAATAAAAAGGATAAAAGACCAAGCATTAATAAAGAATAAAGTAGTATCTGCCCTTTCTCTCCAAGTAAAGTACTTCAATAATAGCTTTTTGGATGCATATAAGAGTTTCGATGTGAGCAAATTTAAAGGTCATTAATTGGTATTGTTGTGTTTTCAGTTTTGAATGAAGCTGTTTGACATTTAGCAATCTTTTGTTAAAATCATATGTTTCACTAATATTTTAGTTATTTTTTTTCTAAATAGATGATGCATCATATATTCTAGCTCTTGAAAAATTTATGTACAGAAATTTTAACAAAGTTTAATGAATATTCAAATTTGTATTGAATATTGTATAAGTCACTGAAACTTTTCTTTTAGAAATTTTATGATTTGATCAGAAACGTTGCAAATTTCTCTAAATGAATTAATTTAAATAATCTTTTATTGATTGAGACTTCACTAAATCTATTGTTAAGAAAAATAATTTCCAGTAGGATTTACATACAAAGAAATATGAAAAGTGTAATGCACATTTTGCATTATGCATTTTATTACATACATTCTGACACGTACTGCATGGATTTTATAGCTCGTTATTTATAAATGAAACTTTTCATGTTTACTTGCTCTTTTAACTATCCTTATTCTTAAAATTTTGGTCATCCATGGCAAATTTCTTCTCTCTCTGTTGTACCTATCTAACATGAATTGACGGGGAGGAGGTTTAGGAGAATTTGAATTTTTTAGAAGTAGATGTAATACCAGCTAGAGAGCAAAAGTATTGCTGGTGTAATCTGTCTGTATCCAAGGTCTAACACATCAGTCCCATTTCTCAAGCTAAGAGCTCAAGAAAAATAGGATGTATAGCATCTCCTGAAAGTACAATTTTCTGTAGAGAACCTAGGTAGCACCTGAAGTATAAGTTTGCTTTTGATCCGATATATGCTCTCCCTCCCCCCCTCAGAAAACTTCATGATGAAATGATACACGCTTGTAGTAGCCAATTCTACAGAAATCTCTTAGTTGACAGAGAGCGTATAAGCCTGCTGGTTTAAAAAATGATTAAGAACATAAGCATACCCCCATATCAATTTAACCTTGAATAGATAAATCTTAAACTGTCCTTTTAACAAGGATTCTTTTTCTAACAAAGCTAAGTGTTTTTCAGGTTTTTAAATTATGAATATATAATTCAAGGTTGCCTTTTTGTCTCAGGAATCTTGGGGTTATCTTTTGCCTGGCTTCATACAACAGTGATATTAGTTATAAAATGGTTAATTCCATGGGAGGAAATACCGATAGCTCATCTACGGTTACAATAAAAAAAGGATAATTAGTTTTGAAAGGAAATGAAAACATAATAAGTTAATTGTTTGCCCTCTGTATCTACACATATTCAGATAAAAAACACATTAATTTTAAAAATAGGGATATTTATACATTTATTAAATTTGTATCAGAAACGTGCAATAGCAGAAAACAATACTGTGAATTCAATCCATTATGCGAGAAAACCAAAAACACTTTCTATCATCAATCAAATATTACTAAAGATAAAGCATAAAAAATTATTCAAGTAGAATTCCAAACCACGAAATCGACAGAAATACATAGGCCGTTTTTTTAACCCTTTATTTTTAGAATCGAACGATGCCTCTTTTCAATTTATTTTACAGTTTTCTCCATAATGAAAGTGGTTCAGTTCAAAGCATCTACCATGCTCACAAATTCAAAGGTACTGAATAAGATTTCCATTTGTTACTGAAAGTTTAAACGGTTTTGAAATGAAAAATTTTTCATATTATTCTCTGTCTTTTTTTTATCATGACTTTATTTTCTCGAATGTTTCCCGCCTTACATTTTTAAATGACGGAAGAAAAATATTTGAAATAAATCAAAAGGGAAAGTATTTGAAGTACATAATAAATGTTAAAGTTCAAGAATTTTCAATAAAAGATTTCCATTTTTATATCATTGTATTTTGTGAATATTTATGAATATAAATGGTTGTGCAATTGTTACAAACTAGTTTTTGATTTTATTTCGACTGATAAAATATTACAGTAACTCAGGGGTCGGCAACCTGCTTGAATCGTTTCAAGATTAAAAAGAAATGATTTCTTGACGCTTCCATTAAATATAGACAATAAGGATTATTTAAAACATAAAAAAATTAAATTAGATGATATAAATATAAATGTTTTTTGAAATATTTCTGTTCATACATTTTGAAACATCTAATAATAGTAATGATTTCAGGAGACCCACATTTATCTATAGACCTCCTTTGGTATTTTGATGAAAATTCTTCTTACCTAATACGTTACCTTTAAAATATTTGAAAGATTTAAGAATTAATTGTTTTAATTAAAAATATTTCAGATATCTACCGATGACTTTACTGGAAAATGCATACCATATAAGAGCAGTAGGAATCTGAGAAAAAAAAAACTTTTGCTTACAACCCTCTGGCTATGCACTTATAAGTATTAGTTAAAAGAATCATAAGTCAAAAATCTTCAAACAGGAACTAATATCTGTGGTAGAATTTGTTGCTGTTTTTATTCACAGAAGGAAGTACAAAGTTCGAACATCCGTCCTTGAAAGTCTTAAATGAAATCAATCAACCAATCATCATATATTGGAACTAAATCAAATTTCTACTTCAGCAGGGTATAAAAATCCTCCAGAAAGAAAATGCTACCCTACCATGTAATAATGACACCTTAACTCACAGAATTTGTAAGATATTCTTAAAAAATTAGAATAAGAACCATTACATATACTACTGTTTCCAAGTTTTAATTATATCTCACCAGGAATTATAAATGATAATATAGGTATATAGTCCTTAGAAGAATTCCTATGATTGAAATTATTAAAATAAATATGCTTATATGATGTAAAAATTTCCACACTTTTAGTTTAATACTATGCACCGTACTTTTAAACTTCGAGGTAATTTAGGAAATGAATAGTAATGGTGTTGGAGTTTGGGGTTATCACACATCTGAGATTTGAGCTTTGATTGCTCCAAGTATGGTGTAATGCAATCTGTGAAACGTTTTGAGAATGAAAAAAATAGAAAATTATATTTATCATCATTCTAATATAGCAATAAATGTCTATTCTTCAATTTATTTTATCGCATTTTAGTTCTAGCTATCCTTTATGAACTATCATTTAGAAATGTTGACTCAAATTTCCTTTTCAAGGACTTTTTTCCATGAAAATTTGCTCTTTTTTAGTACTGAAGTAATTTTATATATCGGTGCAAAGCGGAATTCACTACTTTCTTCAAGAAACTCAATTTTGCCAAAAGTGAAAAAAAAAAAAAAGAATTGTTTATTTTCACAAAACAAAAATGCAAATACCGATATTTTACCGAAAAATTCACATTAACTTCGCTTTTTTCTCCCCTTTTCTGATCTTTCCGGCAACGTATTTAAACTAGTATAAACGAGCTGCTGCCTCAAATAATTCGTTTGGAAAGTTGTGCTGATTACACCTTAAAACACACGAGTGATTTTGAGTGCAAGTTATGATCATTGCTCACGGAGTAAGAGGATGAAAAAAAAGGGAGCAAAAAAAAAAAAAAAGATCTCATTGGAGCACTTGAAGTACGCATTCACCAATCACAGCTCTTTGTCGAAAGAAAGCTTGAAGTTCTCGTCATCATCATTTTTCAAAGTCATCTATCAACAGCCGAAAGGGTCTGATGAAGCGCAAAAAAGGTTTCAAAACGCATTTTTATTTACTTTTTTGCAGCCAACATTCTCATATGTAACGAGAGGTTAGGTTACAAGTTTTTTTATATATCGATAAATGACAATATATAACTGCTTCACGGTCAGGAATTTTCAGTTTTTGTGATGAGCAAGAAATATGCATT
Source organism: Argiope trifasciata (assembly GCA_026543055.1). Taxonomy (NCBI): domain Eukaryota; kingdom Metazoa; phylum Arthropoda; class Arachnida; order Araneae; family Araneidae; genus Argiope; species Argiope trifasciata. Next base: position 693,318 of record JAPMOQ010013963.1, read on the forward strand.
TGTCAGAATATTTTTCAGACTGAATAATTTCATGCATGAGTTTGAATAGAGTTGTTATCTGTGAAGATGAATTAATAGGGAAACAGAAAACGACGATAAAGATTTTCAAAAATTCATGACAACATGAGAAAAGTAGCTTGTATTAGGAAATGTAATTTACATTATTCCTTTATTTGTTTCATAATTTTTTTAATAATAGTATTTCCATTCATTTGTTGATGTATTTAAGCATTTATTAAAATACATAATACATAAAGTTAAATTAATTATTAAGTAGCTCTATGTATAAGCTTGAAAAATGCTAAAATACCCTTACAATTTTGTATGAATAACAAGTCCCATTATATTTAGTAATTAATTGTTTCTATTGATGCGTATTGGTAATTTTCCAAGATAAAAGTGTTGCTGTTATTTTAAGTTAAGGCATGAAAATTTAACGTGGCAATCATATAATTTTACTGAGTTTAAAATCTACATTTATTATGAACCATAACACGCTGTCGTTTATACTGAATGCTGAAATCAACGGATACAGAATATTATTCATTTCAGTGTTTTTATTAATGAAGTAAATGGATTAAATACCACTAGTTTTCTTCAATCCATTCCACATAAATTCGTAACATTTGATAGTTGACCTATTCAAAATTATTTCAAAAATTAAAAAAAAATGTTGAAAAGGGGATAAGAATGTAAAATATATATACTATATATATAAGTATATAAGGTATGCAAAAATCATACTGATTAATTAGTTAAGATTTCCATAAAAATTATTGTTTCTATCAGAAAATATACATCAAAACGGAAAAATGAAGAATCTATATATTTAATTAGAGCCAATTTTCAAAATTATTTTTATCTATATTCTTTTGTTTTCTGATATGTCTTGAGTTTTCTTTTCTTAACAGTCTCCGTTTAAACTAATGATTGGTACAATAATATCAAGTTAAGCTTTTGCGCAGTTAAAACAAAATTTATCAATAAACCATCTATTAGTAGTACATTTGCATTCCAGATAGTAACATTGGTTGATGGCATACAAGAAATGGGAAAAATGAAATGATTTCAATTTATTCCATAAGATATTATACGATTATGTTTAAGAATTTGAAGATAAAGACATGAGATAGATTTCAAATGGGGAAAAGAAAGACAAAACCAGTTTAAAGTGTTAATAACAACAATTTAACTGTATATTAGCACTGCAACATGCATTTTTTTTAAAATTTGCAATGACTTTCAAAAATCAAATATTTAATTACGCACTCAATAAGTGTTATGTTTACTTTAAAAAGCTATAAGACATTGTAGTGGGGCAGTTAACGTATCGACCGACAAATAAAATCTAGATTTACGATTTAAGAAAAATAGGCCAGAAATAAAAGCTCTCCATAAAATGAAATGGCTGTTAAAAAAACTCGTGAAAACAGTTTATTTCATTCCTTCCATTTTTATTTAGTTCTTCATCATTGAAAAAGAATGTGAATGCGATGTTTTAAATTTAAAAAACCTTGGAGTGTATAATTGATAGACAAATCTGAGAAAAAAACCAAATATATATTTAAGTTAAATTATCCATGTTGTTTAAATTATCAATTTATCTTGAATAATTGTCAGATTTTATTTTACAGCTAAGGATACAAAACTAACCAAAGAAAATTTTATGTAATATATGTAATTATTTCAGTTCTATAAATATGAAAAATATATTCAAGTTGAAATGTTAATTGCTTTTTTGGATGTAATTGTGTGAGACATGAAAAATCTTTGAAACAAGCATTTTACCTCATTAAACAAACATTTAGAATGAACTCAAAGTCTACAGAAAACTCATATGATTATCATTTTATAAAATTAACTAGAATCATATTTCAGCTTAAATGTGTTGCATTCAACGGATATAAAATTCTGTTCAGTTTGTTGTAAAATAATAGAGAAGCTAAAAGTGAAAACTATAAAATAAATAACAAAAAAAAGGGAAGAAACGTGGTTGTAATATACTTAGCACATTAATTTTAATTCCCAAATCAGTTGCCGTATTTATCAAACACAAATGCGAGTTTTTTCTGCGATATAAATTAATATCATTACCTAATTTCTTAAATATAAGTCAAGGATTCAAAATATGTACAAAGCAATCACATCCTATGGATCTAAAAATGCAATTGTTAAGATATCAACTTAAAGAGTTTAGTAATATTTGTAAACTCACTAATTTGCTTTTTCGATTTTAAATATCTTTATCCAAAAAAATCTTTAAAAGCAAGCATCTAAAATCAGCATTTAAACAGAGATACATTCTATTTTATTCAAAATGTGATTGCTTAAGATTTTAAGAGGAAAATGTATTGTAGCATTTCATTGACTCAACATATTGACTACGGTGATATCTTACGATAACACTATACTCGTTTGCATAATGTATAATCATGACTGCATTAGAAAGCTACAAATAAAAGTTATTTCATCTTGTAGAACAGGAAGACTTCGATAAGAAAAGCATTCTTCAATGTGTTCCTAAGTGCTGAATTCTTAGTTCTAATTCCTGTAAGATTAATATATTTCTACCAGACGTTTTAATATGCTATCCTACTTAACTGCAAGATCGCATTTCGGTTTCTCAGTAATGTATTCAACGTTCAGTGACGTATGGATGTGTAACTAATTTCTATTAGGAATTTTGAAGCTTAAACCGTTTTACAAAGTATGATTAATAATTTCAGGTTTGATATATTAGCATACGCAAAATTGGAATCGGCCATTTTCGGACACTAGGCAACCTCCTGTTATTGACCTGAGCTGTTATCTACCTTATTTGAGGAACTCAGAGTAGATACATATGTTCATTTACGGTTACGCATTGTATCTTAGAGAGCCTTTTAGGAAACTTCGATTTCAATTTATTATTCTAAAACCGTTAATTACAAGGTTGAGAGTAATTTCTATAGATTTATCATTCTTATTCATCAAGTAGAATGTGTTGTGTTAAAGATATGCCCGCAAATTGTTAACTTTTAATTCATTTCTAAAGTATTTATGCATATTTTTAACCAGATAAGCAATTAAGTAGCTTATACATTCGCGTTAACTTTTCCGAATCATAATCACAATTAAAAATAAATATATGTTTTCTCAAATAAATGTATAGATTATTAATTCACATCGAAAATACGCTAATTATCAAAAGTTAATAAAAAAAACTAACGTCAATTGTTAATTGTCAATAATAACTAATGATGGAATAAATCATATTTTGATAACTATTCAAACTTTCTGAATAGTAAATCTATTACGTTTTATTGATTTAAAAATGCTATATATTTCTATTACTATATTTCTCTAACGAAAACCTGGGTATTTTTTTAAAAATAAATTTTGGAAATTTGAATTTATGAAAGGCGTATAGTTTTTAAACAAACTTTATGGATCCATTTTTTCTATTTTGTGTAGAAAAATATCTTTTATAAGAAATTGATAATAATAATTTATAATTTTATATCAATTTATGAACAGGAAATGAACATTTAGAATTAAAATATGATTATATTTAAATACATTGCGTCTGTTTCTTCTATCCTTTAGATTCAAATGGCATGGATATACACTGATGGAAAAAAATCCCAAAACCAAGAAAAAATTATTGTACAGTAATGAAATTTTAGGAATACATTTGTATAGGTAACATATTTAATTGATTAAAGTTTCAAGATCACAGGTAGAGCCATTGGCTAGAAGAGCCATTTCAAATGTGAAAGTTGGTACATTAATAACCGGTGTAACCGCCAGAATTTTGAATGCAAGCATGCAAAAGTGCATGCATTGTGTCTTACAGGTGTCGGATATCAGTTTGTGGGATGGAGTTCTATGCCTGTTGCACTTGGGCGGTCAATGCAGGGACGGTTAATGCTGGTTGTGGATGACGCTGGAGTTGTCGTCCAATGATGTCCCATACGTGCTCGATTGGAGAAAAATCTGGTGATCTAGCAGGCCAAGGCAACATGTCGACACTCTGTAGAGCATGTTGGGTTACAACAGCGGTGTGAGGGCGAACGTTATCGTTGGAAAACACCCCCTTGAATGCTGTTCATGAATGGCAGCACAACAGGTTGTATCACTAGACTGACGTACAAATTTGCAGTCAGGGTGCGTGGGATAACCACGAGAGTGCTCCTGCTGTCATACGAAATCGCTCCCCAACCCATAACTCCAGGAGTAGGCCCTGTGTGTCTATGCCGCAGACAGGTCACTAGCAGGCGTTCACCTGGCCTCCTTCTAATCAACAAACGGCTCTCACTGCGACCAAGGCAGAACCAGCTTTAATCAGAAAACACAACAGATCTCCACTCCGTCCTCCAATGAGCTCTAGATTGACACCACTCACGTCGCAAACAGCAGTGGTTTGGAGTCAGTGGAATGCACTGTACAGGGCGTCTGGCTCGTAGCTGTCCTTGAAGTAACCGATTTGTAACAGTTCGTTGTGTCACTGTGGTGCCAACTGCAGCTCGAATTTCAGCTGCAGACGAAGTACGATTAGCCACAGCCATACGCCGGTCTTCCCTCTCAGTAGTGCCACGTGGCCGCCCGGAACCTGGTCTTCTTGAGGCAGTACATTCCCTTGACCACTGCCGCCAATACTCATGCACAGTGGATACATTCCTGCCAAGTATTTCAGCTATATCGCGGAAAGAAAACCCATCTTCTCGTAGCCCTACAACACGACCTCGTTCAAACTCAGTGAGCTGTTGATAATGGTTTCTTCGTTTTCAAAGAGGCATCCTTGACTAACATTAACCTACTACGTCATATCTCAACTGTAAATAACGATCACGAACCTTACAGCGCTTATTTAAAGCAAACCTCATTTGCATGTTCATAGTGTCGCTACTAGCGCCACACTTACGCGCGTAGCTCGAAATTTGAATCGACGTCATCTTTCAGATGTATAAACACGCCTACCAAATTTCCTTTATCTAGCACAGCTCCTTCCTAGTGTTGGGATTTTTTTTCCCATCAGTGTATTTAACTATTTGCCTGAAAGCCATAATTACCACAGAAAAAACTCCCTCTGCAATTCTCATGTAGCTTTCTTAAACGTTTAACTAATTTTTTGAGTTTCTAAAATGAGTTAAAATATTGAATTAAGAGTAATATAATAGCTAAAATGTCTATGTATTTCTCAAATAAACGGATGATATTTAAAATATATATTTATATTTAAAATATTCGTTGTAAGCTATGATAATGAGCATGAAAATCAATTGATATTTAAAACTATTTAAAAGTTTTGAGCACTGTAAGTTTAATTTCTCCCTATGTAAAATCCACCAATACTTTTGCATTTAGAAACGCACTGAAGATACAAAATAGCATCCTCTTGAATTAAACAATACGTTTAGTCATATTATAAGTAAACTTATTTACGAAAAAGCCTCAGACAATACATCAGACTTATCATTTTGTAGCTTATTCTCCATACATCATGAATGAGAAGGCTGTCAATTTGAAAGATTGAGTTTTCCTTTTTCAGAATTCTTTCACAGAAGAATAAACATCCAAATTTCCATTTTTCTTTGTTGTGATCTCAGGCTCTGAATTGGAGACCAATAATCGATCAATAAGCAGCACAAGACAAATGTTCCACTTATGCTTGAGACGACGAGAGACATATTCAAAGTTTTATTGATGCCAAAATTCAGTACATTTTAAAAATACTATTATTTTACGCCATCCTTTTTTTAAAAATAAGCAACCCGTATCATTAATGGCATTTGAAAAGAGCCATAAATATTAGGCGAAGCAAATGATTTCAGTTTCCTCTAATTTTCAATATATTAATATAATAATTTCAATTTTCAGTTAAAAATTGCCTAAATAGAATATACCATTTCGATCTTTGGGCATAAATTCTCGAATATTTCGATTAAACAAAAGAGCATTTTCAAATTAAATTAAACAAAATTAAACAAAATTTCAAATTTCAATTAAACAAAAGAGCATTTTCAAATGGACTGAAATATGGTAAACATAAGAACATGCTTTAAAATTGCGGTTCATAAAAGGATTGGTCGAATGTCATTGAATGTCTTTAGATGAATCACGCTGTGTCGATATAAAGATGTGAATTTTTATAGGAAACAGGATTCCTCAAGATATCTATATTGATAAGGGTGAAATGAATAAGATATATCACCGATTCCTCTAATACTGTTTTTTTTTAGAAATTGTGAATATCAAGACAGGAATATGAGGAATTTTATTTGATACAAATAAAAATTTCCAAACTTACTTAAATCACTTCAATGAAATATATTACTGATGCATCTTAAAATTTAAGTTATCACATTCTTAAGACCACAAAAAGACGTTTCCGTAAGAAAAGAACTTTTTTGGACGGCTGAATTATGAATAAAAATGAGTTAATTTCTTTCATTGATCAAATAAATAAGTTGCATAGCTTATAGACTTTAATAATTGTTTTTTTTAAAAGTGTTGTCATTCTTAAAATTCCGAAAATTTTTTATATATATGCGGAAATGTGAAAAAAAATATCTTTAAATCAAAAACCTTAAATGAAACAAATTAAAGAAATTTCACATAAATAATAATAGATTTATGATAAAATTAATTCAAAGACTGGATTGCTATGATAATAGGGCTTTATTCTCATTTCTTTATTTTGCTTAGTTGTAATGTTGCTGAAGATTTAATTTGAAAAGGAGAATGTTATAATATGTAAATATACAAGTAGTTGCAACAATTCTGAAAAATATTTAATGTTAGTTTTTTTTTTTTTTTTTTTGCTTAATTAAAAGGCCCACAATTTTTTAATGGATTAATCGAAGAACAATTATTTGATTTGATTGATAAAAAACATTATAAAATTATTTATCACATTAAATATATAATAAAACATATATATATAATATATAAGTATATGAAATTATATATTATAAAATTATTTAATGAATATTATACAGAATTGTATGAAATTATGGAACTAAGCTTATTTTTCCTCTTATTGTATTTTCTTACAACCATTCTTTTTCATCCTTAACTTATAAGAAATAAAGGTGTAGAACAAAAAAAAAAATTACAAAACATGATAAGCAGAAAAAAGCTGTCTAAATGGAAAATTCTTTTCTAGAATTCATTCAAATTCTAGAAATGTTGATTTTTATTTTAAAGAGTGAAAGTTTTATTTCTCGTGTGATCGAAAACTTTTTACTTTTTACTTTGCTGAAAAAATAATTCTTAGAGTCTAGAAATTGACAGCTTTTAAATACGCTTTTTTGTCTTTCCAATTTTGAAATAGCATATTTTTTATTTCTTTGTAATATGCATAAACATGTTTAATAATTTGCGTTAAAAAGTGTAAGCATTCTGAAAGAGCATTACAATTTTAATTTAATGCAAACAGGATTGAAGGAAAACGTATTTTAAAAATGCACAAAATGTTTCAACGGAAAACTCAGAACATTCAATTTTAGTAAGAAAATTTTATTCTGCTATTATGATTACCACTTCAGTTCTTCAAAAATACATTTTGAAATTGTTTTTTTTAATTATTATTTTTCATTTTGTATTGTTTTTATCAACATTTTCTTTCCTTTTCTTTTTTTTTTAGTTTCTATTTATTGCACACACTCACATATATAAGAAATGGCTTAGCTTGAAATGTGTCACATTTTTTCGAAAATAAATATGATTTTTCCTTACATTTACACATGTTAACTTTTAGCTTAACGTTAACAATTTTAGTTCATATTATTTTTCCCGAAGAAGATGAAACACAGGAAATACACTTAAAGATTAAAATTTTGATAAAAGATTTAATATTATTTTAATTAATCAAATTCTTTTCATAGTTTCAACTTCTCCAAAATTAAAAAATGGAAAGTTTCCAACTTTATATATATAAATTTAACTATGTTTAATGCTGAAATTTATTTTACCTCATACTAAAGAGTCTCCTTTCTATTTTAAATCAATAAGAATCCAATTAAAATCACGTGGTCTGAGATTGTATTTCCGACATTCATTTCAATTTTTCACTGAGGCAGAAAATTATGAATATCAATAAAAGAAATTGAAACGATTTAAGCTAAAATATTTTTCTAAACAAATTTGTTGCTATGTAGAATTCTTACAAGTTGTCTGTCATTTCAATTTGAGAAAGTTGAAAAATTAGGATTATTTGAGCAATTTCAACGATTATAGGGATGATTGAATTACAGATATTATAGATATGTTTATGACTAAAAACTTGCTTTCTTTTGGTAGAATTTAAACAATAAATTTGCACGAATTAGACAGTTTATAATGAAATTATTTATAATTTAATTGTACTTGCATATTTTTGAAACTGGTATCATCTAGAATTTTTTGATATTCACTATTAAAAATTACAGCCTTACATTAACTTACAAGAACATTTCAGTGATTAATACTATATATCACTAAAAAATATGTATAATATATTTTTAAGTTTTTAATAACGTTTTCTATAACATGTTTTCTCAAAAATTATATAACTCAAACAGTAAATACAATCATCAGAAAGTGCTCAAATTTTATTAGAGGTAACGCAATAAGCGAAATTCTAAAGAACTGTTTTCATCTGTTACAAAATTTTTCACATTGAATTCTTTCGGATTTTAAAATAAAATTGACCGCATAACTCTTTGTTTAAAAATTCCCCTTTTCAAGAGTAAAAATAAAGAAAAAAACTTCAAAATTTATTTATAGTTATTCTACTTCAAAATCGCGTTTTAAACAAACTAATGTTTGAACCCAGACAGTTTACCTCCATATTCTTCGACCACGAATTTTCAATGTTATGGGAAGAAATATTCCTTTAAATAAGATTTCTATCGCATTCCTAGAGGAGCTATTTTCTTCCAAAATATACAGGGCTTTATTTTGTTTTCAGTCGGATTCAAACGTCAAAAAACACTCAAATCTTATTGGAGGCTTTTAGAGATTCCCCTTTAGTTTAACCTTGAAAGGAAAAAATGGATCGAACAGAATTTTCACGATTCGGTATCGCCGTAATCGGTAGTTTTGTTGGCCTTTCTCTCAAGCTGTGTTACTTAGAAAGAACACATCAAGTCATATGTTTTCACTCCTGATATCTCCTGGCCTTCTCCATTATTTTATTCCTATTCTTGTTGACGTTATTCTCTGGGGTGCAATCGATGCGTACAAAGAGACAACAGGGTCTGAGATAGCAAACATTAGTTGTGACAAAAAAATCGCTAACGTGCTTCTTACTTGGGATGTTCATCGAAAGCAACCGGTTTCTATCTTTATGAGAGGTCAATGCGAAGAAGGCTTGAGTGGTTAAGTGACCAATTTTCAGTCAATCTAGGTGAAGCAGCATTCTCCAAACAAACAATAAACATTCATTTCAGAACCTAATAGCCTTTCCACGAGGAGCAACAACATGTTATTTTGTAGGGGAGATTTATTAAGGCACGATAAAAAAGTAATAGAAGAGAATAGCAATGTTTTTAATATTTTCACAACTATCACAATTGTAAAAATTTGATGTTAGATAAATAAAATGTAGCAATACATAAGTATGAACAAGAAGGATGTGTCAAAAGATATTCATTGTCTTATGTAGGATTTTATTTAGGTAATAACCTGGTATATACTGATAGAAACAAGTAGGTTCTTCATTTGTCGATGGTTTTCGTTTTTCTAGCTGTTTCTCTTCTATTACAGATTCAAAAGCACTTAAACACCTTTTAATTTTAAATGTAAATATAAGAAATATAATAGAAGATATATTAAAAAATGCATATTTAATCTGAAAAATACATGATAAATCTGATATATATATTATATATATGTAATAAATATATTTAAAAATATGTATT
>JAPMOQ010013963.1:703601-747387 GCA_026543055.1 Argiope trifasciata
AAATTTTTGTTTCAAAATTCTGATTTTTTAAACTATTGCCTGCCTTTCTCTAATTTATTTTGACTTTAATTCGAATTCCAAAAAAATGCACAAGTCTTTGTTAGGTAAAAAGTTTTAGGAATAATATGATGTGTTAAATAAAAATGAGTTGAACTTATTTATCAGCACGAAACAACAAGAAGCCACCCTTCGTATTAAAGCTTCTAAGATGTCTGAATGACCGGGCACCATGAAATTTCAAACAGGCATTGTGGTAAATGTAAAATACCTTTCATTAAAGCACTGCTTCCATTAAAGACCACCCTTCACACAAAAGTTGACCTATGTGAATTTACCTATAGAATGAGGATAATTCAGTTCCTTAATATTATCATGCCCACTAGGGAAGTGACAACCTATTTACTTATACAGAGATGCTTCAAGGTGGTAAAATCAGTATTTATCAGCATAAATACAGTGATTTACAAGCAAAGTGAAATTGTTTAACCCCATAAGTTTAGCAATAAGCAAAACAAAACTAAAATCTGAATTCACAAAATGATTTTTATTCTTATTTTAGAGGTTTTCCTGGCTCAGCCTTTTATATGGATGTGGCCCTAAAATGTTTTTTGTTCTCTCTTCTAACCCTTCTAAAGTCGGATCAATAGAACAAATGGTATTTCCTTCGAATCGTGAGGCATTTGACATTAGTCCAGAAAACAGAGAATCGAATACGTGAGATTTTTAGATGCTTTCGACCTTGTGGTCAAACGGCCGTAAATGTTTCACTTTGGACGGAAACATAAAAGAACTAAAAACGGATCGTCAAAAAAGGCATATTTGGGGATCATTTTACCATTGATCTTTAAGCGAATCGTTGCAAGAATATAAACCTTCAACTTTATAAAGGAGGAGAAATGAAATCATAGTATCTTTCAAAGAAATTGTTTGCAACTCGACGTTCATAATGGATGAACATTTATTCGAAAGTAAGTAAGTGCTACAATATATAATAAAATATATAAAATGATATTTTGCTTCTAATGCAGACGGGGAAATACAAAAAAAAAATGCGAGCAAAGGAATCTTTTCTACAGAGTTTTACTTCCATTCTTATTATATTTCAATTAGGCCGATATTTTTCACAAAAGATTCTTGCATTAAAAATAACTGTTTTTTTACTGAGCTACGTATTTTCGCAATAAAATTTGGATCTTGTAACTACTCTGCTGTAATAACTTCAAACTTTTTCAAAAGCCCAAATGATTATTATGACTAGTGTATGCGACACAAATTCTCGATAATTACAATTATTTTCTTATTAATTGTGCTAAATAAAACGCATACATAGGATATCAGCTAAAATTGTTATTCTACTCTGATAATTTTTTTACCATGCACAAAGTAATAATTTTTACATTAATAATGCAAACAAAATTTTAATTAAATTTTTGCTTGAATAGCTATTTAAAAACAAATTTTTGTTTATCTTGTAACCATTACTTTCAAAAGTAGACTGAAAGAAAATAGTTTCATACAAAAATGTGGGCGTGCAAAAAATGTATAAAATGTGGAAATAAATGCATATTCCATTTCATTAAAAATTGACTCAAAGCTATTAAGATAATTCTTTTTTGAAAAAAATAAATAAATAATCTATTTTAAAACAATTTTGTAGGTTTTCATTTCCAGTGTAATTGATTTCATTTTATTTTCTGAGGTTAATTCCCTTAAAGGTAGGTTTTAAAAATAATATAACCAATTTTTTATAAGCTCATGAAAATTTTATTTCAAAGTTATAAGTTCAAAAACAGAGTAATTACTTAGTAACATTTCATGATATATATCTTAAGAGTTTCCCTTTCTTATGTTAGTATTGATAATGGTAAAATATATTCCTTCGTGGAATAAAAATGCAGAAAATTGTCTGGAGAAATCGTCTAATGCAACTGCTATGATTGATTCCCCTTTTCATGCATCACTGTAGAAATGAGATTAATAATACAAAAGTACATTTATTTTTGAAAATATTATAAAATCAAAAACAAATATTTGAATAATAATACAGGGATATTTTTATAAAGTTTTCTATTTCTGGGAAGTACTTTTGTGTATAATAATAATATGTTATGACACTCTACAAAGGCCCATGATTTACTTTTTGACTGAAATGCACTTTCTTAAGCTTATAGTATGAAATATAAAATTCATTTTGAATTTGATGTATAGGTTATTTTATTAAGTCTACAGAAAACGAAATAAGCTGACTGCATTGGATATGTCGGAAAATATTACAATGAAAAAACAGTTTTAATTTATATCAAAGAATTTAGTAGCAATTCTTTTATTTGATACTTAAAATCCTTCTTTAAATAATCCTTTATTTTGAATGAAAAGTTTACATTTTAACTGAATTCATTTTTACTAAATAAATAAAAATGAATTTAATATGCAGAGAAATATTTTATTAATATCCAAAATATAATAAAAACATTTGATTTCTGAATAAAATACTCTGGGCTGCTAGAAAATGATTCAATTTTTTAAAAATTTTTTTACTAATAGGAAATTTTTGATGCGTCCGTGTGTATGTGTTGATTTGAACATGCTCGCGGAAAGCAAATGGAAAAAACTAAATAAAATAAAAATACTCATAGAACCTATATATATCTTCTTAAAATTGATTTTTTTTTAGATCAAGGTTTTGTAAAAGGGGACGAATAATAATATTAGCTCGTTTAACCTCATTACTGGCTTATTAAAGTTAATATGAAGTCAATACGAAGTCATTTTTCGGAAAAATAAAAATGAATTCAATGGGTGGTTTAGATTTTTGCAGTACTGATAAAAGTTCGCTGAATTACTGCAGATACGGAATTATCGTGAATCAAGTTCATAATTTTATACTCTGAAGTTTAAAGTCAGAACCTTAAAACAGACCCCTATAATATTGTTATTCCGCCCCCAATCACTCGTATTCATCGCGTCGTGAAGAACGGGATTGGACTCAAGGGAATGATTACACACACGAAATAAGGAAAGACAAAAACGAATACAAAAAACGATCTGGAGAAAGTAGGCTGCTAGTGTTTCTAGAAAAATTTGTTTTTGTTTTCTAGGTTTCATTTTTCCTTTTGAGGTATTTTTTTTTTTCGTTCCTTAATCTCGATTCACAATTTCGTTTTCTTAGGGAAGAAATCAATGCCAATCCTGAGAGAAGCTCTCGGATTTCTTTGACTTCCCCCTTTTCTTTCGAGTTCTTCACAGAAACAGAAAGTGTAACTTCTTTCGAGGTATATGTGAACTACTTTTAACTTAGAGATTACACATGCCTGCAATTGTGGGATTTCAAATTGAGACTGAGGGGTCTACAACTAAGTGATATTTTATAAAGTGTCTTTTTATATCATTGATTTATCATACAAGATGGTTCGGTAATCAGCTTGGATTCCGAGGTACATCCATGCTACACCAAATGCAGTTTGTAATTAAATGTAATCCAACAGTACAAAAATATTTAATGTTGTATTTTCATTGCCTTAACTATCATTTCTTTATGACAACATTTTTTAAAGATTTCATATATTAATTAATTGCAGACGTTTCAAGTTTAAATTAGATCCAGGAGTATTCATGTTCTTAAAAAATTGCCATATTCTTATCTTAAAAACATTTCTTTTGAGAAGCAGTGCATTTTCAAATTGAAAAGTACAAGTAAAGTACTCAACTTCTTCCAAGCCTGCACGTAATTTTAATTAGCTATTTATAGATTGCGATGGAAAAATTACCTGAATCTTAGGGTAGTGAAATGAACTGCCATTTATTAGCAATATTATAACACCATCACCTAGCAAATGGTATGAAATATATGATAGGCGAATTCCAAATTTCTTGAGGCAAGAAAGGATATGTAATGTAAATATAAGTATGACAGTGATACAATGATCTAAGAATTAACATCCCCGATGGTTAATATTTAGAATGATTACACACTTGAGGAAATAATTATAATAAAATGAAAAATCAATATGAATCATTATGTTGGATGTTAAAAATATGCGATCTTAATTGAATCAAATAAAAATATAACATAAATACCATTAGAAATTTTAAAATTAAGGTAAAAACATATATCATAAGAATCAGAATATGAAATAAAACTCCTTCTCCAAGAAATATTAAATATAATTGTAAGTATTTGAAATAAATACTTTAAAAAGTGGAATGAAACAGTCTTAATGATACATTTCAGAATTTTCTGTGTTTGTTAAAGATGTAAGCCAGACTGCGATTGTATCGTTTTGTAGAATCTCTGAAATTTTGAAACAAGCCCTGAAACTATAAACAAAGATCATCTAACAAGCAAACAGTAGGCAAATTCTAGTTCTGAATACTACTGGGGCAACATAATCCGTTGAGAGAAGGGTAACGCCAAATATATTTAGTAGTAAAATGTCTGATGCCATTTTCAGGAAGTTTAAAATCCGTGCTTAGGTGTCTTTATGGCGTTAAGCAGTAGCAATCCACCTTTGTAGCTACAATTTGGCGAAGTCATTATCTAAGAAAATGTAGCAAAATGCCTAGTAATACCGAAACGGAAAGAAGCTTCAAAGGCTTTGAAAATGGGAATTTACATGGTTTATATAAACTCATATTGAATGGAAAGTGTGCATAAATAAAGTAGAGAGAGTGAACATGAGTTATAAAGCTCGAGTCTAGATATCCATTTCAGTGAGCTAACTTTAAAATACGCTTCATTTCATTAAGCAGAATAAATTCTGTTAGTAGAATTTTACAGCATTTTGTTTGTAAGAATTAGCAGATTATTATGACAGGGCTTTCCTTCTTCTTCTATTGATCTATTACCATTTCAAAATGAAAAAGTAAGCAGTTTGTTATCTTTGATAGAGTTAGCTCAATGATTTATTTTCTGGTAATTGGGTAATCATTGAAGTAAAGAACCAGTATTTTCTAATTATTTTCAGAAATAACAGAAAGAAACAAAGTAATTTAGCCTTATACTATTGAAGCATTTAAAACATGTAAATAAATTAGGATGTGAGTAAGTAAATTTTATTAGCATAAAAGCTAGTTAAATATGCTTTCAAAATCTCCCAAGAATATATAATAAATTCAATTTATTCTGCGCCCCTTAAGATGTAATTACAGTAAATCTCACTGTCACAGATGGAACTGCCATACCAGCTTATTGCGAATCCAAAAAAGCTTCTGAACCAGCAAAAATAAAGGGATCTAGTCGTTCTGAAAGCATAAAAGCTGTAATTACATTCTAATGTAATCCTTTCACTATTTGACATGTTTCCTTGACCCATGATATATTGCGCACAAGATTTCAACTATGGTCATAGATTGGATTAACTCGCATGTCAATCAAAAATTTTATTCTAATCTTTAATATGTCATGACTTTACTTTTGTATGTAAAATAAACAGCAAACTGATTTTAATATTTAAATGAGTGACAGCTCTTTTCAAATGGCAAGTTTCCATGGCATTTTCAAGTTATATTCTTTTATTTCTTACTAGGTTCAAATGTCAAGAAGGCTTAGCTTTGTCAGGACAAATAAATCCTTGGTTTCTGATATTTTCAGAATTTAAGTTAAGTAAATACAATATAATTATACTAGACAATACTAAATTTTCAAATCGATTATATTGTTTATGTTTAACGAAATTTATAATCATAGGCATAGAATACCTTTGATTTAAGAACATTTAATAAAATCTGCTATCTTGAAATTCTCACATTTATACAAAGAAATATTTAATATAATTTTAAGTCATTAATTCTTCTTTCATTCAATTATAATTTAAATTACTTCAGTGTTTCTATAATATTTCATCTGTCGTTTTTCTGATATTAAAATATTTCTTTATATAAATAAATATAATATATATTAATAATGCATATAAAATATATTATTCATTCGAAACACATTTTAGTAAATATTCCTAATTTATTATGATCGAATAAATAGAGGATGATAAGTTATATTTCAAAATAAAGCCTTTTCTGAAAAATTCTTTGCTCAAAGTTATTTTACTTATAAAACCTTAGGAAATAGCCTTTGTTCAATTTATTTTTAATCTTTATTCAGCCATATGAAAAATTTCAATAAAAACTTTGCATTATCCAAATAGTATTATAAGGCAGATGTTGTTGTAGTCCATTTTCCAGTACTTGTTGCGAAAATGCATTCACTTAGGTAAATATGATTATGTAACAGAGTTTTAGAAATTCAACTTCCAATTCAACGAAATTGAAAATATTTCGAGAATTTTAACGAGAAAGGTGGAGTTCTTGTTTTACGAGAAAATTGTTCTTTGGAAGCTTTTTCTAACACCACTGTTCAAAAAGTATCTAAGAATTTCCTATATCTTATCTCTATCCAGACAAACCTTTCTAGCCTATACTTTATTTTAGAATTTTGGATCTCGTGAGATCAAGAAGGAGGCATATTATGTGTTCCTTGATTGATTTTGAAGCTTCATCCTGGAGATAAGAATTTGATATCGAATCGAAGGGAATCTGGAAACTTTCGCGCTAATGGTTTCTCTGAAATAAAATAATTCTAGAAATACAACATCTGTAGCTGTTTCGTTTTCTTGAATCTCCGAAAGCATACAGAACAAGTTCCAGAGATACGTAAAAATATCCGGTGGAGTCGCACTAAAAGTGCAATGTTTGCTTCAAAATTTGCTTGCCATCTTGTTTTTTTCTTGACTTCTGTGCTTTATTTCTAAGAACTGCGAGTCCATTTTGGACTTTAATAAAAGTTTCTGAAATGTTAAACATTTGATTTTTCTGCTTGGATCTGTATGTAACTTGTTGGTTTTAAATAAGAACATTAAAGTTATAATTAAATTAATGTTTTTATTTATTTATTATGTGATTTAATTATTCAAATATTTTTCGTATTATTGAATTTGCGAAAATTTGCACGTTGCCAGTTACAGTTATGTTAAATTTAATTTCCATGTTTTCAATTTCAATTATGTTAAATTTAATTTTTGTGTGTCCGATCGCCATCCAAGGCATGTTGATATTATTGTTCACCGAAATTAATTTCTTGTAAAATGTTTGATTATAACACTTAGCTGAAATGTTATAAGTGCTAGCTTGATATTTCATTAAAACGCACATTTTGTCTTGCTTTCATACCATTTTTATTTCATAAACTATGTGGTAAATTCATATGAATATTAATTATATTAAGAACTGTCAACTACCAAAATGTTTCTAAATTTGAGGAGGCGTCAAATTTTCTTGGAAGTTTAATAAAAATTATTGAGTCGTTTTATTAAAAATTGTTTTACATTAATTGATCGCCAAATTGAATACTGTAGAAACCATTTTTTTCTTTGTTTCATGAAACGAAATAACAAATCATTAAATTTCTGTGCACTATACGAACATAACGTAACACTGCATAATCGATATCTCTAAACCTATAAGTTAAAATTTGCCATTATTTCTTGGATAATCTTAGTAATTATTAAACTATTAAGATTATTCCGGAAATGTTACTTTCTGCATAAAATACTAGTAATTTTTTTCAAATATTTAAATATTGTTGTCTCTGGATACTCTACCAACCCGAGTAGAATGTCTCTACTGGGGTTGTACGCTCTACGCCCCCTCTCTACCTTTCTCTTGAGGGCCGTTGCGTTCAGATGCTGTTTACAAATGCAAAAGGATAAATGTCTTAAGGAAAGCTAAATTGATATACAAACATTTTGATACTGATTTTCCAAAGATAACGTAGTATATCAGAGTGGTTTACCAATAATGTAATCGTGATTTAAGAATTAATTTGCCGGCTTCCTGATTTCAGGGTTAACGGCTTAAATTGCTAACACAGAACTGCAGCGGGCATGTAAAGTGACATAAGTCACTACAATAATTATTTTTTCATAATTCATAAACTAAAGATATAAAATCGGAGAGAATTAAATTCTAATATTAAAGCTTTTCTTTAAAGATATGAAATGGCAAAATTTATATCGATACATTCAGTCATTTCTTTCATATAATTAAAAGAAAAAAAAAGTGTTCCTTTTCACATCAGAGTTTTGCAACTCTCTGCAAGAACAACATGATTAGTCTTCTAAGAAGAAAATAATTTTTCACTCATAGCACATTTTGAATACATACCACCAAGAAGAACGATATCCATTTATCAACAAGCAACATTTTCGGATCCTGAATTTCAATTTCTTAAACAAACAGCTTTAAAATGAGTCTCCTCGTTTAGCTAATCACTTCACATCCCCTCTCGGTTTCACGATGCGGTTTGAAATGCTTTAAAACCTTGTTTTCTCCCACCCTTCTCCCTTAGAGCTAATGCTTTCAATGAAACTTTTCCAGAATAGGAGGGATTAAAATCTCTCTATTCTTGAATATCGGTGGTGAGGGGCTTACCTTCATAGCATGACGACTGTTAATGGATTTAAAGGGATTATCTGGCACTATTCTGCATCTCCAGTAAAGTCCTCTTCCAGAATTATTCTCTGGAATTTGGACAAGGATCTATCAATGGAATGAATCCCACAGTGTAATACTGGGTGATGACGAAACAAAATGTTAATGACTCTTCTACGATTAATTGTCTTGAGGAATACTTTGTGATCGTATAAAATTCTGGGACATTATTAACTGTTGGAAGCTTATTGATTCTTCGTAGAATTATGTATGAACCTTTTTATTAAGATTACAATAAATTATTCTAAGAAAAAAAGTTAAAGAGTGATACACCATTAAGACCCGGTTCCTCAAGAAAATTGATTGAAGATTCTTAACATATAGAAGTGTGTTTTATATTAAGAATGATTCTTTGTTATAATGGATCGTAAGAAGTATAAATACGTAAAACTTAAAATATAGTTAAAATGTTTTGACTAAAATTAAGAATAATGACAAATTCAGTATCATATTTCTATGGATATACCTTGATTTTGTTTGAATTATAAAGATTAATTTAGTTAGATACCCATATTTCATACTGCTTTTTAATTCCTTAAAGCAATAAAACACCCCACATGTTTACATCAATCTATTTGCTTTTATTATGGGGTTATGTATTATAGCTCAAAAATTAAAAAATGATTCTTTATTTCATTTAAAGCAATATTCCGATTGGAAGTTTATGCTTACTTCTAACAGTTTCAAACTTAGCTATTAGTCTACCGTAACAGTAATATCCCTGAATATTTTACCTCTTATTCCTTCTTCATGAAAAATTAATCTCTTTTGTTTTGGAGATCGCAAGTAGCTAATTTAATATAATTCTGCAGTATTAAACTTTTGATAAAAAAATAAAACATTTTTTTTCCTAGTTTCAGCTGTGATATCTCTCTTTTTGTAGGAAATAATGCAATAAATGATTAATAAAAATTCTTAACTTGTAATTCAGTTAAAAAAATTTATCATAAGAAATCTCTATTTTAAAAATCATTTCTTTATTAATAAATTTTCTGATTTTAAATAAAATATGTAATGAATAATTTATGTAATTAATAAATTTATTTAGAAAAAGGAAAAAATATAATAAAGATGCGCATTTTCATCAACTTGTAATGTAGAATTGTTTTCACACAATGAATATTTATGTTCCTTTGTCTAGAAAAATGAGGCTATTTTCTACGGAAACCCACGAAAATATTCCAAATTCAACAAACATTCTTAGGAAATGTTATTTTGAAATGTCTTCCACTGCCATGTGGGAACCATTCCTATGTGGAAAGAACCACTCAAGGAACAGATAACATTATTTTTGTCTTTGTGTGGTGTTTCAGTTTCTGGAAAACAAGTCTAGGAATTGGAATTGCTGCGCATATATTTGTGGAAATTGCGGCCATTCTCAATAACATACTTTTTGTAGGAAATGAAAGAAGTGAAATGTAGCAAAAATATAATGCTTTACATTCACATGCTTCTTAAATCAGTAGTAGTTTTGACATGTTATATTGTTTGTATACAAATCAATTCTATGTATTATGTTACTACCAATACCATTAAAATGGTTGATGCTCTAGAATCTATAACGGCTACTAACAACTCAAGATTCAAATGATTCTACTAGTATATGAAAGATAATTATTTATATATTCTTTGAAGTGCAAGGAGTTTAAAAATATTTTTGAATTAATCCAACTTCTTAAATAAATATGGTTATTCAAAACAGTTGCATTGATTACAAATGATTAATAATTCGTTTGAAACAAAAGTAGGAAGAAAAAAATTGATTGCAAAACAAAATTTAAAATTTTTACTGCACTGACAACAAAATTCAGTTGTATTATATGGCTGTTTTCGATTACTCTTGAAATGCCCTTAAAATTGTTGATTCTACCATCAATTCCTTAACTTTTGGACACACTTCGGCCGGATAGACACCCCAGATATGAGATGAAAAGCATTTCGTGAAATGATTGGTTTTTGCCACCTTGTTTTATATACTGATGATATGGGGATAAATTATCCCTGTCGATGGCTAAACATGCCATCTATAGGAGCTGTCGCACTATGACCATTAGGACCATGACTGAGTTCTAATATCAATGATATTATGACGCTCAGGTCATACATTTAAATCCTATACTTTCAGACAGAATTGATATAACACTCATGTGGTTACTGATGCAGAGTGAGGAAGTTTTAAGACAGATTTACAATATATGAAGACGACACAAAATCTAGTTTTAGAACGTTTATATGAACATAAGAAAATCTATCATAAGAAAGAGTAAAGAAATTTCATGACTTTTTTGTCATAGATCGTTTTGATTTTTTTTAAATGAAAAGAAGTAACTATGCGTTACTTTTAAGTAATGAAGATTATTCAATACATATATAGCTTTTTGAAACATGAGAGATTTTGCATCATTATAATCACTTATTCAAACTTATAAATTCTGCGACAGCATAACTCATCTTCGGTTGACACGATATAATAATGATGAATTAAAAAAAATAGAGATCTATACTTTGGCGTCTTTTTAATTTAAAAGACATATTTGCGATGATGGTATAATGCCTGCGCGTTCATTTCCAAATTTGCTCACCAAGCAAGAGGAATTCATTTCCAGACTTTCACAAACACCGTCGCCAGATTTAACTCCTTTCAAGATTCTGCTCTTGAAATCTGTGAATGATCCCTTGAATCTTCAGTGGAATCAGGATCAGAAAGTACAGAGATTATACTGTCACAAAAACGTGTTTCTCCTACTTTGACACTGCGGCTTGAAAATAGTCGATAATCGTTTGCTGAAACAGTCAAAAGAAGTCCAATGGCTTTTCTTCACTTGCAGATTCTTACATAGCATGAGAATTTAAGCTACAGTATAACTAAGCTGTAAAACTACCATATTCAGTTTCCTTGAATTTTGAAAATTTGCATCAACTGAAAATTTTTAATTAGATATGATACATCACTGCATCATTTTCAATGAAACGCCTTTCTAAGAATGATACCAAAATTGACAATACAAATATATTTGAATGTGAGCAACATAAAAAAAAGCAATATTGAAATCTATCATAAATGGCATTCAAGGTTTTTTTTTCTTTACTTAGAAGTGCGAACTAATATTTTATTTGCCAGGCAAATTATTACAATATATACGAGTGAGAATGAAGGTAGTAATTATTTATAATATTTTTCTCTTTCAATGTATCGCCATATTCTTTGCATGGAAAACATTTTTAAACCGTCTCATCAAAACTTGTGTTACGAAAGTCCGAATGATATAAATAGTAATGTTTAAATATTCTACACATGACATTTAAACTTTTATTTAATTTAGAAATGCATTCAATGCTTTATTTCTAAGTGTACAGCTGGAGGGAAAGTATGAGTAATCGAGTAATATTCAAATTTTCAATATCTTTTCCTGTAATTATGCCATTCCGAGATGTATTTAAATGTCCTCGGTTAAATTCATGTCATCCTCTCCTGAAGACAACTGCAAAACTCTTTCGAAATCGAATTGCGTTAAAGGAAGAGATAAATGAGAGCGAAGAAACAAATAACTTCGTCGCCACGTCACACAAGACGGTGGGAGAATAACTTATGCAAATAAGCTATTCACGTCACCAAAGCAAACATCGAACTTGTATGACTAATTTAATTCGTAACAGCAGGAAAATTCATCTGTTAACACACATTCATCGGAATAAAATTGTTGCAGTGTTAATGCTTAGTGCGTGGACTATTTCTGCCACATTTAATGAAATACTAGATTTCATCTGCAGTAATAACTTCTCTTGATGGAGTAGGAAGTTTAATGAAGGTCTTCAAATATCTTACCGTCAGTGGGCCGATAAAAGCAGTTAACTAAAACTTCGTCCAATACTTTGGCTTTCGGCACGTAAACGACGATTGCAGGCTTGATACTGTGTTCCAGATATAGCCCATCAGGTGAACGTTATGCACGCCAAGCACTTGGAAGAGATGCGACGATGAAAAGCTAAGAAAGCTGTGTTTTAAAACAAAGCATAAACATTCCGGTGGTCTGAAAAATACCCAAAGGCGTCTTTCCGGTATTCTTTCAAAAACCAAAAAGGAACTGCTAGCATTCAAATGGGCCGAAAAAATAGAACTTGAAAGAAAAAGCGTAAGAGAGAGCCAAGAGCGTCTTTTTAGACGGGGTTTGGCGAAAAAGTAAAAAAAAAGGCGAAAAAGAAGAAAAAAAACGTCTTTCTTTTACAAACAAGAGGGAATGGAATATTCGTAAGTTTCTAGCGACAAAGGCGGCGAAGAATATATGGCGAGATAAAACTCCTAAAAACAAGCAAAGGAGCGGAAACACTTTCGTAGAGGCGTTTAGATTGTTTTCCCTTGATATATGGGTGTAAACTTTTGGGGTAAAATATTATTTCCGCAAATGCATGCGCCTCGTCTTAAGAGGAAAAAAACTTAATGCTACGGAATCTTAAAAGTTTTTGCTTCCGAAATAGAGATCTGGATTGCCGAGATAGCCATATCCGGGGTGTTAAATGTTTTGCATATAGATTCGGGATTTTAAAAATGGCGAATAGAATATTTAAAAATCTGTAAAATAAACTAAAAGACTATTAAATAACTGAGATGCTTAATCCATACATTCTACGTTTGATTTTGAGGTATTTAAATTACACTACAAAGCTAAAACTTGTTTCAATTGTCAAAAAATCTACCTTTATTATTTCATTTTAGTTTTAAAATGTAACTAAGTGAAAAGAAATATCAAAATGGTTTTTTTAAATAATTGCGAAAATATTTTTTATTAAATGTATTGAACTTTTTTATTAAATGATGTAATGAATGAATGAAATTGAAAAATTCAACAGAAAAGGATTTCTGATATATCTTTTTATAGATGCCTCATTTTAAAAGCTTCAAATACACCACATACCTGAAGATAATCATTACTTAAATACATTTTACAAAACTTCATACTTTGAGGGGAAATCGGAAATTTCTTTTGCCCTGAAACTTTGAAAATTGCTGCAACTATAAAAACAGGCGATATTCTTCGATGAATTCTTAGAATTCCCTTCAAGAATTGTTAATTTTTTATATCTTAATTTTTAATGTTGCAAAAAAGAATAATTGTATTTATAACGAAATAAATTACCAGCAACAGTACTTTAAAATTCCTATTCCATCAATATCAAACGATAAAAAAAATAGCAATCTCTGACAAGTTCTTCAAAACAATGTAACATATTAAACATCTGAATCGAGAGCGACCTACCTCCAATCAATGTTTTATTCTCGAATATGGATATCATATGTTCATGTTTGGAAAAATAGGGCGCCTTCCAAAAGATCCCCTTCAATTCATCAAGGTATCAGACTTCCATTGTCCCTTTTCATTTTACTATATATTTTTAAATTTTAATGATAAAAAAGTAATTTTTGTCGACTAATTTTTATCTGCAAATGACATATCCAACATTATTTTATGCATTTTAAAAATCAATACGTGTTCTTTTATTAAATACTAGCCGCCTTTGGCGACCAGCTGGTTCGCCATGAGTAATGCGTTCTAAAATTTTCAATTAAATCACATATTCATTAGCCTTGAAGTAATTTCGGGCATTTATTGGCCTGAAATTGATATTTTCTTTAAGATGATGGACGGAAAGTTCTAAAAGAACCCGTTTTCTTGATAATATTCTTTAATTTTATAAATCAGTCAGTTTTAATTATCGGTTATGCTTCCAAAATATTAAAAATGTATTTTTCGGTGATGTTGCCAAAATATTAAATATGTTTTTTGAAAAAAAGCGAAAAAGCGAAAAAAAATTATTAAATTAATGATACAGATATTGCAAACAATTACAGAAATATGCCATTAGGTCGGGAGTTCAATGCATATCCTGTCTAAATTCAATCATGTTTACCGTAAATAAAGAAGATTTATTGAATTAATCATTTAGATATTGCAAACGATAAAAGAATCCTTTGCCTTGCATTTATTTTTTTAGAAAGTATCACTTTTTATATTTATGTTATTTTATCCAGTCACGTGCTGAAAGTATCATTTCTTTAGACTTGATTTACGATGATAGTTTTTTTTTATTATTATTATTTGAACTTCCGTCATCGTTTTCTTTTCTTTTATCCGGTCACGTGATCAAAAAAACATAGTTAAAATATTTCTTTAAAAATTCGTTAAAATAGAGGCTTAAGTTATACATTAAAACACTGATACGATTAGAAAACTAATTTTTTAATCTTTAAATTGATGTTAAAATCATGTTTGTCCGATAATATTTTCGGAAGTTATAGCGGAAAAACGTCGAAATTTCGCTTAAATTTTAATTAATTCAAATTCTAATTAAAAATTCGAAAAAAGGGCTCCTAGGTGCACATTCCCGACCTCCAAGGTATACATATACCATATTTGGTAGCTGTAGGTCCAACGGTCTGACCTGTAGAGCGCCAACACACACACACACACATTGAGCTTTATTATAAGTATAGATTAGTAAAACATACATATCTTTTCTAAAATCACAGACATGAATGTAGGGGTAGAACAAGGACAAGGAAACAAATCACTTTTAAAACAGAACAGGTTTTCATAAGTTTTTTTTCTCTTTGAGACTGAAATGTTATTTCAAATTAATTGTATTGCTTCTATCACCTCCTTTATTAAGTCACAAGCGGTATTATCTCTTAAGTTCATATGTCACCATGTGTTGAATATATGAGAAAAAAAACTGTTCGAAGTATAATCAACGTCATAAACTAATCATCTAATCAACATCTAGCAAGATTTTAAACGCTTTAAGCTCTTTAGATAGCTAATGCTAATTTTTTCATTATCTGGATCAATTCAAAATGAAATATATACATATTTTTCTTCTTTGTCTATGGCATTATCAAAATGAACAGAGCATTATACATTTTTATATTAAATGTGCAAGTCATTTTGTGAAATGATTTATGTTTATAATGAATATTAACTACCTTTGCTAATTGCTTTAATCTTTCGTAAAATTAATTAAAGTGAATTAAACTATTGCATGAAGGAAGTTGTAATATTTACATTTTCAACTTTTTATAGGTCATGGAATCAGTGAATCATAGTCTTAATAAATTCGTATAAAACATGAGCAATTTTCATAAAAAAAGATTTTAAACTCATCAGACATATTTTATTCTACTCCAATATATATATATATATATATATATATTATTTCCTTACATCAGATTACATTTTTATAAGTATTTACTTAAGGAGTGTTATAGCCTTATACATTAAAATTTATAATCTAAGCACGCCCAAAACATTTTCTCTACAAACAAGTTCATGAGATTCAGTAAATTAAATTAATTAAAATGTTCCATGAGAAGTTCGTAAATTTAAGTTAAAGAAGATGTTTCACAGAAATTTCATGAAATATTAAAAAAATATATATTTGCAAATATATTTTCTTCTTTCGTATTAGTTCGGAAAAATTTTACTGAAAACATATATTTAAATTTTCTTATCAATTCGGGCCAGAAAATTTCCATAACACTCCCGAAAGAACTTGCAGCCATTTAATTATAAATAATCTCTGATAAGAGCTGACATTTCATTTCCCTTCCAGCATAATAATTTTTTAATGGAAATCTTATTTTTCTTAGCCCTTACTTATAAAAAGAAAATTAGTAATTATGAGCTTCAAATTTATATAATCGCATTAAGCTCAAAAAAGTAATGGCAATAATTCTTAAAGACGTAAAACATGAATAATGATAAAAAATATTTTTTAAATGCAAATGTGGCTTTACGTTGTAAAATACATTAAAACGAGTGATCATCTAATGCTATATTTTACATTCTAAATAGATAAGTATTTATTCTTAATTGAATTATTGTCGTACACTAGCTTTTGCTTAAAAGATAGTACTGAAACAAATGCCTGTTTTATGAATCATATAGTTTAAATTTAACACAATATTCAAATTTCTTTTCTGTTTTATAAATTTGTTGTAAATTTAGATTATATTCCAAAGTGCAGAATAAAAGTATTTTTTTAAGAAACGAAATATATAATAATATATCCAATTATTATTATTATCACACAAGAAGTTAACAAAAAATGTTTTAAAAAATGTTTCAGAGAAATTGTAAAGTATAATTTGATATCTAATTTTGGTTTAGTTAAGAAAATATGAGGGTAGCGATTCTAAATAAAAAATTATTTTATTGAAAAATATGTTTACGCCTTATCTTAGCCATAGAAAGTCAAGAACTCTTTTCTGCTCTGACCATTTACGGATAAATCTACTATCGCCTTTTCTCTCTAATAATAAACACATCTATGTGTAGCGATATAACAGGAAAGGGGGAAATTATCATCTCGTAGTTTCATGATACATGCGATCATATTACTCAAATATTCGGCGGTATAAAATGATAAGGGCCACCAATGTCATCAAAAGGATTTAAAAAATTGCAGTATATCTGAATGGAATAAAAAAATCCAAGTATTCAGTGGTATATCATTTCCATATATAGGGGGAATATAATTCTACTTTTGATTCAGATTCAGGGAGAAAATTATTTAATTATAGCATTTGTATCATTCGCAAGGAAAAGAATCAATTAAAGTAAGCATGTTACTGAAAGTAAATGTTAGTATTTATAGTTTTTTTTATTGGATATGATTCCTTTCTTCTTACAAATATGGGATTTTGTAATTATTTTTTTCGTTTTTTAATGAGTTAGATTATGGATATCTTGTATTTATTTATTACTATGTGCTATCTTAGTACTTATCAGAACATATTTATCAAGTAAACAATTGACTTATTAGAATTTTGATCCCATATTAGTGGCGCCATCTTATAGCTATTTTAAGAAACATTAATTACAAATGTCATTCCTTTCTTTACTGTAACTATTTATAAATTAATGGATAAACAGCAAAAATAAATAAATAATTACTTTTTAGTATGAGGATATTCATCATCAAGAAATTTATCATCATCATTATTGACATAATGTCCTTCTTTGCTGTAACTGGGCATTTTAAAGTTCAAAATTTGTTATAATTTTAGTGATTATTAGAATTTTATTACTTAGAAATATTCGTAGTTTTGATCAGAGAAGCAGTAAAGAACTTTTTAAAAGTAATCCTTACTACAGACTGATTTCCTAAAAGCTCTTATAGTGAAAAAATAACAATATATAATTTTCCAAAGATTACATTCGTTTCCTGAAATCGCACTTTTGTTATATTCTATAGCAGAAAATCCCAATATAGTTTATTATTTGGTTCTCTTTATCATTGATTCACTTTTAATTCCAAAAGATTTCTCAATAATATGCAAATTTTTGTCATATATTCTTTAAATCCTTTGAGCAAGAATTAAATTTAATAACAGAGATGTCTGTTTCATATGTTAAAAAGAAGAAAAAAAGAAGTTAAACCTATTTAAAGTTATTGTGGGTCACATTCTCAATATTTTTTTTTTCCATTATTCGGTTTCAAGAAATGAAAATTTTAATTCAGAATCTTAAATTAAATTTGTTAATTTGAATTTATTCGTGTATAAGTAATACAAGAAATATAGCTACAGTACTTGGTTTAATATTCTTTTTTCCTTAAGAATAAATATTTGATCTGCAGTCCTCACCAAACGTGCAAACAGTATTTTAATAAGTCCCAAGTCACTCTTTAAAAAATGAAACCATCAGTACGAAGTAGGAGTAAAATTTCTTTTAAAGAAGATAAATAGTTTTATTGCAGACGAGATAAACAGTAACACCGTAAATATTCTCTAATATGTTTGACTAGAAAAATTAAAGTGGAAAATATATTTAATTTTCCTAACGCAACCTCTGAAATAGCCCCACTATCGAGTTCATTACTTCCATCACACTAAAAATTTTTATTTCACATTTCGTGTTTAAAAGTTGTAATATTTCACGCATTTCCAAATTATTCTTTCTAAAGTGCATTTTTAAAGCTTAGTAATACATGTTTAGCGACGTTCGCTCGGCTAAGAATCTAGTGGTTCGCATAATTACAGGAACAGCATTTTTTTTAATCTCACTCTAGCAGAAACTTTCTTAAAATCGGTCTCAAACATACCAGTTTTCGCTTTGGAGGCTTTAAAGGCGAATATAACCTTAAATCAGGGGTTTTTAAAGTCGCTTAAAACGATCGTAAACGTCCATGTCAGATTTCTAAAAACCCCACGCTATCCTCGCTGAACTGTCATGATCGCTAACTTGATTACGTGCTTTTAAACAGGAATGCTCGGCGAAGGGGAGGATTTTCGAAATGGGAATATAGCGTTCCTTTCATCTCGAACGTGTTTCCGAAATTTGCATATGAGAAGAATTGCAGCAACTGCAAAGCTGTAAATCATCACTCAGAGTTTTTAACCTTTAAAGCTTTTCATATCAGAGTAGAGTAGATCTTGAGTAAGCAAGGCGAATCTGAGCGATTTTTTTTTTTTATCAATTTTCCCAAATGCTAGACTATGGCAGGCCTTCTTCAACTACGACGCTATTTCTATAAATGGTTTATAAATTACTACGAAAAACAAGCATATAATGGTTTTCTTTTTGCATTTTTCAGTATAAAAATATGATTGAGTTAAGAATACCAAGTCTGTGAACCATCTACTGACAAACTAACATTTAAAATCAACAGTACTTTTGACAAAATCAATTAACAACATGGTAATAAAATGCTGACTTCCAATGGATACAAGGTAAATAAAACTATGTACAAAAAAACATTGTTGACTAAAACCAAATCAAACCAAATAACACAGGGGTGGGCAGACTGTTTCAGAGTATGGACTACTTTTAAGTTTTTCTAGGTGTTGTGGTCCACTCAGTTGCATAGGAATACAACTTTTATTAAAAATTAATAATAAATATGGAATATGTATGTACCTATATGATTACAAATGTAATAAAAATTGATATAATTGTAATAATATCAAATGATATATTTAACATCGAAACATTCAAAATAGATTAAAAATAAATCATTGTCATCCATATTTAGTTATAATTACAGTTAGTAGAAGAGTTAGTCTGCTCAACAATCTTAAATATATATATATGATTACTAACTGCTAACTGCGTTGAAAATTCAAATTCACACAAGTAGAATGAACCAAGGAACGTTGTTAACTGAAATTTTTAACGATGTTTAATGACAAATGATACTTTTAAAAACTTTTTTAAAAAAGTTGGATACGTCCATTAGGTTCCAAAAGTTATTCTTCGTTTCTGAAAAATGGGTTTTTAAAATTATGTCGTTTTGAAAGAGAAAAACTTCATTTCCCACAAGTAATAAAGATAATGCTATGTTCCTAACTTATGTTTCTTTTAGTAAGCGCGTCTTAGATCTTAGTAAAAGAGGTCACCCCAAATGTCCTGTGTGCCCACAGGTGGAATGAAATAGAATTAAAGTCCACCAATGACCTAACAGAATCTTACCTTATTCAACGTCACTATGGCTTAAAGTTCCTATACGATATTATGCAAAGCTTCGTAATAATTGATTTAAAAAAAATACTCAGTAGCAATAAACAATAAACAGAAAAAACATAGAAATCTATATGCATCTATAATTATACACTCCCTTTATTTACTTTAATTTTATATGCGAATGTGAAAACTTCTTTGATAATAATTTTATTTTTAAGATTATTAAAATATGGTTATTTTATTAGGATAATATACCATCATATCTATACTTATAATAAAGCTCAATATGTGCGTGTGTGTGTTGGCGCTCTACAGGCCAGACAGTTGGGCCTACAGCTACCAAATTTGGTACATGTATACCTTGGAGGTCGAGAATGTGCACCTTGGAGCCCTTTTTTCAAATTTTTAATTAGAATTTGAATTAATTAAGATTTAAGCGAAATTTCAACGTTTATCTGCTATAACTTCTGAAAATATTATCGGACAAACATGATTTTAACTTCAATTTAAAGATTAAAAAAATTAGCTTTCTAATGGTATGAATGTTTTAATATATAACTCAAGCTTCTATTTTTAAAGAAATATTTTAACCATGTTTTTTTAGCACGTGACTGGATAAAATAAAATAAAACAATGCCTTAAGTTCAAATAAAAAAAACAACAGCTATCATCGCAAATCAAATTTAAAGATATGCAACTTTTAGCACGTAACTGGATAAAATAAAAAAATATATAAATGTGATTTTCTAAAAAATAAATGCAAAGCAAAGGTTTCTACTATCGTTTGCAATATCTATATCATTAATTCCATAAATTATCTTTATTTACAGTAAACCTGATTGAATTTAGTCAGGATATGCATTGAAATCCCGACTTAATGGCATATTTCTATAATCGTTTGCAATATCTGTTTCATTAATTCAATATTTTTTTCCCTTTTTCGCTTTCTTTAAAAAACATATTTAACATTTTTGCAATATCACCGAAAAAAACATTTTTAATATTTTGGAAGCATAATCGATAAATTATTAGGGCATTAAACTCAAAAATCTTTTCTGAATAAAGTTACCGACTCTTTAACTACTAATAACTCAATCTTTTAACTTTAACTATTTCTTAAAGTTTTGCTAATGAATAGGGGATTTAATTGAAAATTTTAGAACACATTACTCATGGCAAACCAGCTGGTCGTCAAAGGCGGCTAGTAATCGATAAAAATAATTGACAGCTTTGATTCCAAAGTAAGATTTCAAATTCCCAAATAATTATATATATCACAAAATCCACTCTCAGAATGAATAAGTATAATTTAATTAATTCAAATCCGGGAATATTAACAGTTATTAGTTTTCTGCTACTAGTAAGCAAAAATTTGATTGTTCAATACTTAAATTGTGAACATTTAAAAAGTAAAGAGTAAACATTTTTTCACCTTGTAGTGTGACCATTTTAGTGATTATTTATTCCTTTAAAAATAACTTTTATTAAAGGTTCGGAATAATTTACCATTCAAAGAAATGATTATATACCACAAGTTGAATGGATTTTAAGCATCTCAGAGGATAAGATGTTTTTATTTTTTAAATGTCTTTTATTTAACTAATTAAAGTGATATATCACAGATCAAAAAATGTGCATCACGTGTATTATAAGAATTGTATTGAGTTTTTAAGAATCTTTGTTTATTTAATAGTGACATTCTTTGTTATTTCTAAATGAATTAGAATTTACTTTAATATCATAAATAGACCTTGCAAAAGAAGTTAAAATTTAATTATCAGCTTACTTTATATACTAAAATGTATTTTAATTTTTTTAATTAAAATTTCTTTGCTGAACCTTTCCACCTTCGAAACGTATTTAAGTTAAGATGTATTCCAAATTCACACATAAGAGAAAACAAACGATATTAATAAGAATGTGAAATAGTATTGATTTATTTTAGAAACAACAATTCTGATTCAGATTAGTATGTTATCTTGAATTATTATATTTTAGATTAAAATAAAATAAATTTTGGTTCCATAAACATGGTCAGATTTTTAAAGAAGAAAGAAAATGTTATGAAAATATAAAGACTTCTAAAAATGGCAAAAAAGAAAAAAGAAGAAAGTTAACATTTATTCAAATGTCGAAAGAAACTCATATGTGAATTTATTAGTATGTTATCTTGAATTATTATATTTTAGATTAAAATAAAATAAATTTTGGTTCCATAAACCTGGTCAGATTTTTAAAGAAGAAAGAAAATGTTATAAAAATATAAAAACTTCTAAAAACGGCAAAAAAGAAAAAAGAAGAAAGTTAACATTTATTCACATGTCGAAAGAAACTCATATGTGAGTATATTAAATCCAGAGGGAAATGAGAAAAAAATTATTAAAAAAATTAAAGAAAATTAGCAAATTAGCGCAACTTAACGAGAATTTCCATGAGATTAAAAAAAGAAAGAAGTTTTTTATATGCTCATCAACTGAAAAAACCCATGTATATGTACATTATCATGTAATATCTTTCGACAAGCTAAAATAATAAAAAAAGGATTACATATTTTTTATAAGTATAAAAACATTATCATCTTGCATAAATTATTAATATTTTAATCTAAGTAAATAGCTCCTATTTTTTTCAGCAACATAACAAATAAAAATTAACTTTTCATTCATTAAATTAATAAAATAAAATCAAGTGTAATAATCAATTACATAAATCAAGTCTAATAATAATCTACTCAATAATAAAGCAAATTATTAATTACATATGCAGTACGGCTCATACATGCAGGCATATACAAGCGATTAAAATTCAATGCATTAAAAAAGCGGTAGTAGATGAAGTGGAATTCATCTAGTTTTAATTTACATTCCTAATATCCAGTTAATTATAAAATGTTCAAAAACGTAATTAAAATAATTTACATCAAACATGCGTACAGCATCAACGTAATATTTTCTTACACGCTAAAATTTAAAAAAAAACCGATTACCGCATATTTTCTGTTTTAATGAGTATAAAAACATTATCACCGTCAATAAATTACTAACATTTTAATCTAAGAGTTTCTACTTTTTAAACAACATAACAAATAAAATCAACTTTTAATTCGTTAAATTAATAGCGTAAAATCAAGTATAATAATCAATAACATAAATCAAGTGTAATAATAAAATAAATTATTAATTGCATATGCAGTACTACTTATACATGCAGGCATATACAAACGATTAAAATTTAATGCAATAAAAAGTAGCAGCAGATGAAATCGTATTCACCTCATTTTAATTTGGATTCCTAATATCCAGTTAATTATAAAATATTCAAAAATTTAATTAAATTAATTTAAATTAAAATAGCTCACTACAGAATTTTATCACTGGAAACTCAAGATCTCACTAAAGAAGGTTATCAGTTAAGCAAAAGATGCAGTAAACATTAAGAAAAGTCCGTTTCAATTTATTTGTCGGAAATACTTTCGGTTATCTTAATTACGCGAAAGATCCGCGAAAAGTGCTTTCGATTTAATTTGCAATTTTATTTATTTGGAAACATTAAATTAAACTGTCATTTAAGGACGATTCTGGGAAATAATGTTCAGTGATTTAATGGTCATTTAACAAAATAGCATGAGTACACTTTCGAAAGAGGAGAAACATTTAAAATTCTTTTAAATAAATCCATTTCGTCTCTTTAATAATTATATTTCCGAGAAATTTGAAAACTAATAGCAAATCTAATACAATTTCAAGTTCAGGAAAGGCAAATCGTTGGTTAATTTATTTTTTCTATTAAAATAAACTCAAATGAATAATTTTGGTGTTTTTTGTTAGATATTTTTTAGATTGCTAAAGTTATTATTAATTCAAATAATTAATTTTCTGAAAAGAAAATACAGAATAATTTAATGTTTATTTAAAATTAGATCTCATTATTTTTTTTCAGTTGAGATATTGCGAATTTTTTAAATATCACTTTGCTGCAAATTTAGGACATTGAATAGGAAGCAAATGCGCAAAAAAATTGATCTATTGATATAATTAATAGGATTCATTGTGGTTATTTAATGCAAAAAATAATCGAATATGCACAAAGTGCAAAATTATCAATATTAAATTATCTTGTTTCAGAGCGTGAAAAATATTAAAAAAATAATTCTGAATACATCTAGAACATATATTGTATATTTTCAAGATATTGATATGCGTGTTTACTTTTTAAATTAAAAGAATACATTATCTTACTTATCTTACTTTTGCTTTGATTATCTTTAGCTGTAGAGACGATAATTATTCTCTCATTATAATTACCCTTTCTAAATTATTTTTATGCTGGTACTCTGTAATGTTTCACAGATAAATATGAACGATACACACCCAATTTATGAATAACTTACTTTTTTATTTTAATCAAGATTTTGCTTTTGGTTTTGTCAAAAATAAATCAAAGAAAAAGCCCTTGCTTGAAAATTATATAAATGGCCTAAACCAATATATTTCAAAAGATTAAATTATGTTTTACAAAAAAATCTTTACTTCCTATCAATTAAATAAAGAATATCAAGTATAATATTCGTGTATTTATATATTCATCTACATGATATTGTAGTATTCATATAAGATTAATTTTCTTTTTCCTTTATATTTAATAATTACTGTTTTCCAGCAGAACAGTTGGGCTTTGAGAAGTTTCTGTGGGAATCAGAATAGTGTATTTAAATAATGAGAGCATTATCATTTTTTTTCTTTGCATTTTGAATGCAATAAAAATTTGAATAATACATACAGGTACACATTTTGATAATTTTTAATATGTAGTGACGAAAATTTACATTCCTAAACTGTTTCTACAATCTCTATTGTCTAAGAGTATTTAAAAGCGATCATTTTGATATTTTAAATTGCTAAGTTTTTCAAGAAAGGTTGTAATTCTAAGTTTTAAATATTTTGTTTGTAATTTTGATGCTTTCTATAAAAATCACTCCATTTTGATTTTGATGTACTTTTATTTTAAACTGTTAGAGCATAATTAATTTAGAATACGATAAACTGAAATTATTACATAGTCTCAATCTATATTGTATGAAAATTCATTCATCCAATTGACTGTTTTATTAACCACGACTCCGTCAAACCGTCAAACTACAGGACAAGAGAACAAACATAGAACGAGACATGGGTGCAAATTTACCTATAGGTTGATTAAACGAAATTATGTTATATCGGGGAATGGTGCAGAATTCTAACGGTCGTGTTACAGTATCCAAGAAAAGGAGAAAAAAACTTTTATTGCTATGGACACTGAAAGTAATTCAATTGAAAAGAAAATGGATAAGCTATAATAATGGGGAATATCTAGGATATTCGAACTCACTCGAGAAAGTATATACAGTTTCTCGGAGTAAAATTTACAATATTTCTGTCGTAATGAGGAGCATGAAAGTATACACGTAAAAATATGTATATTTATTATACAATGGGATCGGCGTACCATACCCTAATGTTCCCTCGAATCAACAACCATAGTTATTACGTTTTATTATTATAAGAAAGAAAAATGACTTTTCATCCCTTCGAATTCATTTGGTAATAAAAAAAGTTTCGAAAATATATCTGAATTCTAGTTCTTTAAGAGTGCTTCGTATAGGATATCAAGCTAATTATTCCTATGATGCATTTGTAAAAAACATAGTAATAAATTTCCAAGGCAAAAGAATAGTTGGGATGTATTAATGGAACAAATAAATAATAAATTGAAAATTATATTTAAACTTTTTATTTTTAAAAATAATATAAATCATAAATAACAAGTTTAAAGTACTAGTTCTAGTAAATTTATTCTCTGAAAAATGTATTCAAATTATACTTGTTATAAGGATTTTCATCTTGTTTTTTCTTTATGAATTAAAGCTGGAGATTGAAAGTTTTAAAACATTTTAATTCGCATTTCTGGACAAGAAATAGATATATATTCAGAAAAATTATAAACACCGTGAGCAGAAAATTAGATGGGAAATAAAATGGCAGAAACTATGAATCATTTAATTATTATTTAGTAGGAATGCACGTATATTGTTGAAATTTCCGCAATTGAAAATCACATGAATTAAACTAAGAAATGAGGAATCTAGGGTGTTAAATTCTTTTTCATGTTTTTTTTTAACAATTTGCGAATAATTACATACTCGCAGCTTCAGAAATATTGGTAAATCGTCAAAGATATTTTTTTAAAACCATATGCTACTAATTTGTATATACCTTTTATGATTCATTGTCTGATGAATAATAGTAATTAACAATAATTGTTCAAGATAGAGAGCCCCCTGTCTTTAAACATCACCTAAAGACAGTATTAGTATAGCTATGAGATTATGTATTCATGCAATCGCGATGATATCATCAAAGGTTTCTCACCCAATTTATATCTTCCATCGAAATTTATTGAAAAAAAACTATCTTTGCGTTTCTGATCATTTTCATGATTCAATACTTTAAATACATGTACAACGCATCTTACAGTGTGTAACACATAAATTTGATAAATAAATTTTAATGTACATAAAAATAAAGTGCACGTTAATTTAATTGACACAGTATTTAATGTGAGAAGTTACATCAGAAAGCAAAATGTTTTTCAATTCCTTTAAAGAAAAGGGTGAAAAAAAGTGTTTTTTTATTCGAAGATCTTTGACTTACGAACAGTATCAATTAAAACTTATTCCTCCATTGGGTTTCATCTTTAATTTTATTTTTTAGGTTATTCTTTCCTTCTTTTATTTACAATTTAAGATGGAGTCTGTAACAGAATTTTCTTTGTTTGCTTATTTGCTAACGATCTTCATTGTCCTTTTCGAAACGAGAAATTCAAAATAATCAAGAATGCTTATAAATATTTTGAACTTTATGACTATTAATTTCAACCTCACAACACTCTCACGTTTACATCTATATACAGAGGATACCTTAAAAAGTCTGAAGAGTAGGTAGGAAACATTATTTGTAAAATGCAGAAAATAAAAATGTATATTTTCTAAAATTCAAAGAACACCAGAATCTATTATCTCTCAAACTTTTCAAACATAGAATGTACGAAATGTTTGCTAAAAATCATCCCAACTCAAAAATCACAAGGACACATATCTCCTTCTTAGAGATAGGAACAAAGGTTATCCATATTATAAAGCTTATCCAACTGACGGGAAAAGGTGCAAAAAATCAATCTGATTTAAACCACCTGCTCAGGGTGCACTGTAAGAGATTTATCTCTCTAGTTCCCTTTTCTCGTATAACCGTAGAGTCTGATCAGCTTGGTTAGAAGCCAGAAACCATATCCTATGAATCATTTCCTGGTATCATTTGTGCAGGTCGCTGTGAATAAAGCTTCCATCTAATTCTTTGTTTCCTTTTGTGTATTTGGCAGGTGGAGGGAACAACAATAAAGTTCCAGTATTGGTTTTCATACACGGCGAGTCCTTCGAGTGGAATGCAGGGAACCCCTATGATGGTAGTGTGCTTGCCAGCTTTGGAAATGTGGTAGTGGTCACCGTCAATTTCCGACTCGGAGTTCTAGGTAAGTCTGCCACACAATGTGTCTTCTTTTGATATCATTTTGTGCCATACCGTATATCATCCTGGCAATTTATTGTGCTTTCTTTATTATGGCAGAGAATCTCCTTTTATATTCATACTAACAATAACCTTTTTTATAGCATGATGTTAGTAGGTGTTTTTTTTGCTCGAATTTTAGATCAACGTCTATCGGACATCCTTTCAATCATGAAATATATTTTCAAAATGAACAGAAATATCCATAAAAGAAAGTTATTGAAAGCGGAAGAAATACATTATGTTGTCAAGCCAGTTACTTTAATATAGATTATCGATCTAAATTTCTAGATAAGAGTGACTTAATTAAAATAGCGAAAGCATGATTCTCTTAGTATAAAGGGATGCATCATGTTAAAAGAAAGAATAAAAGATTTTTGATGCTATATATATATAGAAATACCATTTTGATCTTTTTAAATACATATATTAATTAAACAACTTTCATAACTATAATATAAGAACCATATTTCTAGTTGATCTCAAGAACGATTTTTAAGTCTAATTATTATTTGATTATCAATTATTAGGAAATAGGAATTTTGTAATTTAAAATTATATTTCGGCCGCGAACTATAATGCGCAAATTTAATTGAAACGAAATTGGGAAATTATATTTATTAAAATAATTGTGATGATCCATAACGAACAACAAATTGATTATATCAACCAATTATGTGTATGTTTCAATTCAGGTGTGATGAAAGGGAAAAAATGAGGAAAAATGCATTTCTTGTAGGAAAAGTCTTGTAATTCTGAAAAAATTTCTGTGTTTATTATAAGAAAGGAAAGCTTGATCATCGCAATGATTGTTAGAGCCGTTTGATATCGTAATTTTCTTTTTACTTAATACAAAATTGCTAACACTTTTTCGAAATGATGAAGCATTTGTAATGCAAAACAAAGTAAATAACTGTTAGTCAGAAGGAATGAGTGATTAAAAATTAATTTTAACGATTTTTAAAAGACTCCTACCACAATGTTATGAAATATTTCTTTTAAAATATTAAGATTGCTTCATAAATATTATTTTAAGCTTCTATTTTTTTCTTTTATTGTTGTATAATTGTTTTTGATTTAATTATTTACATTTTTGATTCGTCAAATACCAGTTAGCCAAATCATTAAAAACAGGGCTTTCATTCTCTGTGCATTGAAGTAATCTAAAGTTTAGTTTAGTTTATTTATATAAACGTACCGTTTTAACGCAACACGAGGGCTATTTTGGGACGGACCTCGTAATTTTGAACCACGGTCAGATGACGAGGGCGACACCTGAAGTGGCACCTCCCTCCTAACACCACGCCACACCAGCGGGGGGACGTTTGGCCTGACAGATTTAATATGCAAGAGGCCCCTCACACGGCGGTTCTTCGGTGGAATTGAGTCTCGAACCCGAAATCCTACGGTTCCAAAGCCGAGACCTTACCACCAGGCCACCACGGCCCGACGTAATTTAAAGAAAAGTATTCAGTAATAAGCAATATTTAAAAAGGACTGGTTTCATGGAGTTTCAAATTTCACTCTTTGTTTTAATTGCTGGACGCCAGTAGTTGTTTTTTTTTTTTCCTTTTGTCTTTTCAGCTTTATATAATCATTTTAAATACTTTATATTAATTGCATATAATTATTGCTACGTGGCTTCCAACTAAGATTCTATACGCATTTTAGTATTTTTACCCTACTTTTATAGATTGAATTATTGACACTGTAATCATTTACGTAACCAAACAGTCTTATTTTCAATTTTTAACAGCGGTTTGTTTAATTTTATTGCTACGTAGGCTGCACCATTATGAAATTTCACGTCTTTGGTGACATTCTGGGCAATTTCTTAAATCAGAACCCTTCTCATACCTTTATTTAAGTTTTTCAAAAGTTTCAAAAATATCCCATTTTAAAAGCGGTTTTCATAAAAAAAATCCTATTTTATAAGATTGAAAGAAGTATAAAAGCATTATACTGTGTTAAATAAAAATAATTTAGTGCTTTAAGGCTATTTAAAGATTGACATTACAGTGAAGGGAAATTCATTTAAGAAGATCCGTTCTAAAATGGGCTTCAGAAAAAGAGAATGATAAAAGTGTGAAAACATATTTACTTTATAAAAAGTTACTAAATTTTATGAAAATTCTCTTTTTTGTGTTTAGTAACGCCTACTTCTTTACTGAATCATTCTATCATTAGTAAGTTAATTAATTAATACAGTGTTAATTTTTTTCTGCCGAATTTTATTACAATCCAGGTAAGGGGTCAAACAATAGATGACTTTGAATTACATTAATTTGTAAAAAAGACTTTCCCTTATATAAATTAAAGTAAAAAATGTCATGGATGTTTAAATCAAAAATTAATTCAGATATTGAAGATTTTCTAATTTAAACATATTATATAGACTCGGGCTTCATATGACAGGCTTCATTATGAAACGGGTTTTAGAATTTAAAATAATAGAATTGAAGCCCCAAAACATATTTACTCCCACATACCATCACTTCACTATGAAAATTAAATGTTATGAAACATATATTTTTTAATACCTGTTAGTAACAAGCCATGTCGTGCAAGTCTGCAGTAAATGCATGAGGCTGTGAATTGCAATCCAATATATTATTTTCATATTTGCAATTTCCATTATTTTTCTTTTATTTTATGGCCTCCCAGCTAATGGATAGCACAATAGATGGCTTTGAATTACGTTAACTTGTAAAAACTCCATCCCTTATATAAGATTAAGTAAAAATAAAAAATATCGTGTGAGCTAAAATTAAAAACTCATTTAGATATTCAAAATTTTCTACAATAAACATGTTATAAAAATGCGAGATTCATATGAAATGATTCGGTATGAAACGTGTTTTAGAATTTAAAATAATAGAACTGAAGTGCAAAAGCATATTTACTCCCACATGCCATCTTTTCATTAAGAAAGCTGTTATGAAACACCTATTTATTTTAGTATTAGTAACAAGTCATGTCGTTCAAGGCTGCAGTAATTGTATTAGGCAGTGGGCTGTAATTAAATATATTATTTTATTACCTCCGTTTCCCATTACTTTCTTTTTAATTCATTTTTTGTAAAAGGCCATTTTTTTCAATCTATATGTGTAGATATATTTAATTTAATAAGATTAAATAAAAATGAAAAATACCGTGATGGCCCCGATTAAAAATGAATTAGAGATTTAATTTTTTTAAGTAAATGATTTATATGAATGTGGAGTTCATATGACTGACTTCGTTATAAAACTGGGATTAGAATTTTAAATATTTGACTAAAGCTGAAAAAACATGTTTATTCTTATTTGCTATCACTGCGTTATGAAAAGTAGATGTTATGAAATACCTGAGTTTTTCAGTGGACTTTAATAACAATTCCTACAGTGTAAGGCTGCAGTAAATTCATCGAGTAGTGGACTTTAATTAATAATACAATTTTAACTTATGTCCATTTTTCAGTATTTTTGATAAACCCACTCTTTTCTTCTCTTCACATATAAATATATTCAGTTGCAAAGGATTAAATAGAAGTGTAAAACACTTTCGGGTTTTTAATTAAAAATTAATTTAGAGGTTTAAATTTTTCTGACATAAACGTCTTACCTAAATGTGAAATCCACTTGACAGTCTTTTTTATAAAACGAGGCTTAAGATTTAAAATAATGGAGTAAAACTCAAAAACATGTTTACACTAGTATGCTATAGCTGTGTTAGGAAAAACATAAGTTGTGAAACATTTTTTCTTTGCATTGCATAACACACGATGTTGTATAGAATAGTTTTACACTGAACAGATTTAATTCTGCTGTACAAGTCTGTTGTAAATCCATCGGGTCTGGGCTGTAATTAAATACTCTATTTTCACATTCGCAACTTCCGTTACTTTTTTGCCTTTCTTTTTGATAAACCACTTTTTCCCATTCTGCACGTATAGATATATTCAATTTCTTCCAGAAAATATAAGCTTGCGGGTTCTCTTCTTCTAAGCGGGAAGAGGAGAAAAACTCTCTTAATCTTTGTTTTTCCTCGCCACTCTCTTGAAGAAAATAAGCCCAAGCATCCCTTTCAACACTGTCGATGCACTCAGAACAAGCGAACCGAGGGATAAATAAACAATGCCGAGGTAACAAGGTCACTTGATCGCGTTAAACTCTAGTTTCTTCGTCGTAAGAGGAAGAAAAAATTCCGGAAAGGGAAAAAATAACGAGAGAAAAGGGATAAAAAAAGGGGGGAAGAACTATAGTGCTGTTACCTTGTCTGCGTCGTCATGAAAATGAAAAGAAGAGAACAAAGAGAATCGAGAAACGTTTCCAGTTATCAAAATAAGTAAAATACCACAATTGGGACGAAACATTCGATTTCCGATTTCTTAGAGCATTTCCAGAACACAGTTCAGTGAGATTTAAAATCAATGAACTTCGATTCACCTGAAGTTTAATTAAATTTGGGGTTCTCAATTCAAAACCCGAATAAGCAAAAATCCTCTTCTCATTTTTTTTGAAAGACTGTTCAGTTGCACCGTTAGTTTTGAATGCTTATCCTTTTCTGTATCTTCAGCTGTATACCGGATATCGAAAGTTTAGTACGTTTAATTTCTTTTTAAAACAACAATAAAAATAGCAAATTTCCATTCCTAATTTTTCTTTTTATAAAATGAGATGTGGCGGTATTTATAAGTATGTCTTTTGAATTCTTTTCTTTCTCTTCTTTTTTTCTTTCCATATGTTTTGCACATAAGCGTCAAGCTTTTCAACTGATGATGTGTCTTGAAACTCTTCTTCCTATAAATGCAGTTTCTTTTTTATGCAAAGAAAGTGCAATGTGGTCTTGAATAAAAATGAACCCATTTGAGTTTCATTTTGATACTTTGTGCCATATCATGACCGAATATTCTACAATAATTATATCAGTCATACAGTAAGATGAACTATAATAAAGATTTCTGATAGAGGAGTGAAAAATGACCGATTTTTATAAGAGTAATATAACTTCTTTACGATTTATTTATTAATTTTTTGAACTGTGCTTTTGGAATTTTAGTTTTAAGGAATGTAAATATATTATTATCTTTTCTTGATTGGTGCAAATTAGTTAATGGTTTAAACGTTTGCAAGAATGAGAAAACAATGATTACAATACTCTACGATATGGCTAAACTAGGTAATAATCTTCTTCTTCAAAGCTATTATTATCTAGCTTCACACGTAAGCGTGAAATAAGGCTTAAAAATAAATATTTATATTGATAAATTATTGATATCTGGTATGTCAAATCTCAATGGTAAGACAAGGTTCTTTAAAGCTTTGATTAGCTTTAATTTAACCTTATTTGGGAGAAGACAAAATATGTTTATTATTTTCGTCGTTTCAGAGCTAACATTCAATTTTTGTTTCGCTTTTTACATTTTCATAACATTTTGTAGAAATATTATGCACTTATGAAAATAATGGTGAAAAATTAGTTAAATTTTAATTTAGCACATGATCTTTTCCAGGCATTTATTTTTCAATTTTAATTGATATCATGATTATTAATCATGCAGTCCTGAAATTTACCTCATTTTTCTTTACAATCAGCAATTACTTCATTCAGAAACTAAATATTTTCAATTTTCTGCTTGTGAGCTTCATATTGCATGATTTGATTATTTTTCATCTGAAGTTCTGAACTTCACCTGAATCAGTTCAAAAAGACTAAAAAATATATAAAAAGCTAATTTCCAAATTAATTTGAACGATGCTATTCGATTAAAATTTTAATGTACCATTTTTAAATTACTAAAATTCTACTTGTTTTCATGAAAAAAAAATGTCACTCAATAATTATACTAATAGATCAATCACATATTTCAAAAGATTAATTAAATAATGAAAAAAAATCATTTCGAAATCCTAGTAGAGCTATAAAAAATTGCATCATTGTCATGAATGTTCTATATTTGAAAGGGAATTATTTTGATTACAGAAGGCATTTACAAGATATTTGTATCAGTTTGAAAGCAGGGATAAATTACATCCTTTTGATTTATCTCTAGGCAAATAAATGTAAACTCTCCGCGACTGAAGCGTATCCCATGATTTCAAATCTATCCATACAGCTGATGACTTCTACCAACCAACTACTGCTTTTAAAAAACAGTTCTCCGGCGAACGATTCATTTCAGGGGGAAAAAGTAAAAATTGAACCAAAATAAAAATCTAAAAATGAAAACGGACGAACGGTCTTTGAGATTTGGAAGAAGCGATTCGGTCCCTAGATTGATGGTAGTTGAAACAAAATTACATCCTTGGAAGAACACGTTCGTTATAAATGTCTCTTCAATCCTGCCAAGCATTTACGGTAATGGGTTCCAATGCTTTGCAGCCCAAATGGCGACCCATCCGTCTTTGTCTCGCAACACGACTTGACTTACCGCCGATATTATCTCCCTAATGGCTGATCTTCTTCACACTGGCCTGTAACCGCACCTGAGGGGTGATGATGAAGATGGGTAGCCCTGGAGCAAACTCAATCAACGCCTCGCCAAGTCATTCGAAAGGCATTTTTCT
Organism: Argiope trifasciata; assembly: GCA_026543055.1. Taxonomy (NCBI): domain Eukaryota; kingdom Metazoa; phylum Arthropoda; class Arachnida; order Araneae; family Araneidae; genus Argiope; species Argiope trifasciata. The sequence goes on from JAPMOQ010013963.1 coordinate 737,685, forward strand.
ATTATCTTAGGCCTAGACGGAAGTATTGATGGTACTTCTGGTCACTGAGCCGCATATTGAGATTTGATAGGCAATAAATAGAAAACAAGCTTAATTTTTGGCCTAAGAACAAATTTGTCTCCATTTGTCTGGGGAATGCTATCAGTGGATGAAACGCTTGTTCAGCAGAGTAGGAGACGTCTTATTATATCTTAGTGTTTAGGATGATGAAATGCCTTTTTATAGTCATTTAGTTAAGCCATATGGATGTAATATCTCATTCGTATCTCTTATTTCTGGAGCACGAAAAGAAGCGTCAGAGATGCGTAACAAACGTACTTACACTTGGTATCGATTGTTTGAAGGGTCTCGGTGGTATTGGTGTATTTGGTATCTTAGTTCTGTAAATCACGTTTTTTTTTTCTCTAGTACAATGAGCATTGTATTCAAAAATCAAATTAGGGCTGTTTGCTTCAAGAATATTATGCAACATGATTTGACTCCATTCTACGCAAATTTTTACTTATTGCTATAGTTTGTAATACAAACGTGACAGTTAATTTTAATGCAATTCTTAGGTAATGAATGATGCCATCATTTTGGATTTTATGGCCAAGATGACCTTGAGGTAAAGTATCAGCTTCGATGTTAACTTAAACGTATGTCGTATATGGGGCCCTGATATTTATTGAATTTGTAAACGAAGATCGAACTTCCTTACGCGCCTCCCAGTATACTTGATTATACTTCGTGATTATACTTCATAGGCGTTATCATTATTTACATACTTCAGAAAAGTGCGATGTGCGTCCTAAAATTTCTTTTTTGTTTCTTTTAAATGAACATTAAGGTACAAAACGAAGTCAGTATTTTTGTATTCTAAATAAAAGCGGAAATAAAGCCAACGATTTATTTTCTATCCTTACCATAAGTAAAATAGGAATCGCTTAAGAATCATATCATTTTCAATGCAGCTCTTCAGAAACCAGTTCTATGAAATTCTTGATGTACCCTTTTTTCCGTAAAGGAATATCTAATATATATTCAATTTACTTTGGTCTAGGAGAGATTACAAACTTTCTTATTTCAATCAAAAATAGATTTTCAACATTTTATCTATTTCAGTCTAAAACATGTTTTGAATTTCTTATCGAAGAGGAAACTTAAAGATACTTATTTGTTCCCATGTTATAATTTTTTTCTGAAATGGCTCAAAAAATGGTAAGAATAAATCAAAGAAAGTCAACAATAACCTCAGATTTTTTTATACATAAAAAGGATTTTTACGCCTTTTTGACGATTCACAAAATTACCTTTTAATAATAATACATTAATTACTTTGCAGTTTTCGCCAAATGTTGTCAATTTTTATATATTGCCTAATATCCAACAAAATTTTTCAATGCTACAGTGAATATGTAATTGTAAGATTTTCTTACACAGCTGAAAACTATAAAAGAAATATTACGTTTATTATCTGCGCATAATGCATTAGGAAAATGAAAAGGAGATTCGCACGATGAATGTAAAAGCAAAATTAGAAAATGAATCACACATCTATGCTTTTAATGTCATTGTAATGCCATGTAATATCTGTATAATTGGAAGGATAATGATCATAATAAACAGAATAATTGTAAGGCTATTAAAATACTACGTTTTAAATCTTTCTATATTTGAAACTTGAAAGTACTTTGTTGAGAAACCGGGAACAGCATAAGATATTTAATTAAAGTCAAATATTCTGCAAACCAGATGTCAAATGCAGATTAGAACGTATATTTCAATATAAAAATTATCAACCTTCACTTTACTTCATTTAAATTAGAAAACATTGTCTTTCAGATGGAAACACAATTTCAGTACTTCCCAAGCTGTATCAATAGAATACAGGAGTAAAAATTATGGTGATATGAAAAAAGGAATTCGATTTGCTGCCTTTCTTACTTCATACAAAATGAAAAGCCCTTTGTCATAGAACTAGTAACTTTGTTTCATTCCGGTTTCAAAACAACCGCAATGAGTATCGAGTCATACATTTTATTTGACCAACGACCTGGATACATTTTTAATACAAATGCACGTTCCTTGCAACAATTCTAAATATTTCATCAGTTTCCCTGCCACAGTAAGAGGTTGAGTTCCCAGCTTCAGAAAGAACTAATAAAGTATTTATACTGTTCCTTCATGTCTACCCCTCCCCCTTTCCTTTTGTAAAACTCATCGTTTATGTTAGGAATTTCATCTGTTAACTAACATTAAATAAAAGAGGAAGTGGATAGAGCCCTTCGATCGATTTTTAGTCCTTGGGGGAACCTATCTGTTTTTGTGTGTCTCCTCCGAGGAGGCCAACCCTTTACTTGGGGCGAAATAAGCCGTAACTAAAGAATGAAAATTTCAGCATTCAATTTGAAATCTCATTTTGCTCTCGATTCCAAGACAGATTTCATGCGCTTTTTTCCGATTGAAGGAAAATTTTGTGCGTGTTATTCCGGGTAGAAGGAAGACATTCAAAATTTCAGAAAGCAAAGGTGGAATCGAGCTCTACTTGAATGAAAAAGCGATTTGAATTATGCAAGTACTTGCAAAAGAAGAAAGTAGAATATTTTGTTCTGTTCCACTTACAACCATGCGGGCTTTAAAGCTTTGTTTAACCTTTTACTTGCAACGTATTTACCAGGGCAGTTCAGATCAGTGGCAAATATTCAAATTTTCGCCAAAGCCTTTTTTCCAACATTCGCATCGTTTCTATATTTAGATGTTTTACGTGTTTCCTTAGGATATATTTGAAATATATAAAGAGAGAAAAATGTAGATAGAGTGCAAAACCGAAAAATATTGGTACTACTATGATATGACTAGCCACGTTGCATCCCCATTCTTTGAGCGTAGGCCGCTGCTGCTCAGTGTGGGATGGATGTGAAAGGGAAAAGATAGGCGGAAATGGATATTTTTTCTAAATATTTATGAGCAGAAAATGGGAGAAGTATTTCAAAAGATGCGAAATAAATTTAGATGCATGGAAATATTAACATTACTAAGACTTGCCGTGTTTTTTCTAAGTTGAATCTGTAAAGGCTATTCAGTAAATAATTTTGCGAATATTTACAAATGCTAAATTTTAGGAATGTTAATATAAAGTAATGATTTCTGATTTAGACTTACTTCAATACGAATTAAATCTTTAACAATAACCAAATCAGAAAATACTGTATCTATATAATAATTAAAGGAAAGAATTGCAGATTGATTTAAATCAAATATTAACAGTTTTAAAAATGTCTCCAGTTTTGACAAGTTCAAGCACTAAAAGTCAGGGATTCATTCATAAACTGTTCATGTTCATAGTTTATTTTATATCTAGCTTAAATAGATGTAATTTCATATAAATGTTGTAAAATTAAAAGGCTATTTTTCAGTTACATGACTGGTTTATTTTTTAATAAACCAATAATTTTTAATAATTTTTATACATTTGGCCTTATACATTCATATACAATAAAATAAATAATTAGAGGAAAGGTATAATGTGTAAAAAGATCGTTTTTGTATACGAGTTCAAAGTAGTTTTAATTTTTTATACGAATACTTCTATTGGTTTAAGTTATTAAGTCAGTTGGTTTCTTTTCGGAAATTCAATCATTCTTCACTTGCATTTCAAATGTTTAATTAAAGCACCTATTATTCTAACACATTTTTATAATGAAAGAAAATTTACACAAATATTAATTTTAGTGCATTTTTGCATATTTTTTCCTTATTTTAACTTTTTGGCACTGATGGTATTATGCTGTAATCTTATTTTGTAACATTTAAATTAATTATCAATTACGACAGCTTTTTAAACCAACTCTTATACTTTGCAAGAAAATTTAATTTAAAACTTTAATATCACATCATGAAACACTTTCAAAGAAAATCAAATGCTTTATTTTAGAAATCCAAAAATTTCATTTCTACAAAAATATAAGACTTATAGTAATAATTTTACCCTCTAGTATAAAAGTGAGACTTCATATACAGGACAAATATATAAATTATTATAATAAATTCACCCTCTAGAATAAAAGTGCAACTTCATATACAGCACAAATATGATAAGCTACATATTGCGATCTAATATAAAAGAGCATTATCTTTTGGTGGAAAATATTATACTTCAGGTGTATATCACAATCCAAATTACGATTCCCACCATGATGCATATCAGTCATAAATGAAGATTTGCAAAAAAAGTTGAATGGGGCTTCTGCTTCGATGCGGGGTGCTGCAGACATTCTAAATAGGCTTTGTTAGTAGGATAAATGGCAACTCTCCTCCTCTTGACTCGTATTCTGACGAGGCCTTTGAGGGCGAGAAGTATTGTATATAAAACTGAAGGGAAGAAATTTTGCCTGGAAATAGCATTGCATTCAGCAAACAATGGCGAATGACGGTAACGAAATGATGCTTTTCCTCCAAATCTGGTGAGATCTTTTTTGAAGGCAGAAGAAGCGAAATCATTATTTCCATTGAATAGATCCTCTATCGGAAGATTTCTTGAGAGAAATCTTTTCAGGAAAATCATGACTGAAGTAGAAGCGATATGAAAAAAAAGAAAGAAATTACCCACATTGTCACTTTGCTGTCAAGAAGACATCAATAGTCTGGGAATACTCTGTTTCTTATCTCCTCTTAAATTAGACTGGTGGATATTATCCCATTTCTGGTAGAATAATCCGATGGGAATTATGAATTATATTTATTCACATGTAGGAGGAGGAAGATAGTTGTGGTCTTGCCCTTGGCAATATTTGACTCTCTTTTAGATTATACTACATTGGGGGAAATTGTGGGTTTATCAGTTACGTAAAGGGAAACATCCTTAAGAAATAGTACATTGGAAGTAACAAAATATGCATTAAAAACAAACGTAAAAAAGGCGACGGCATATTTAATTGGAAAATTAATTAAAATGAATCATGTTTATTTGAGGTAGGATACAGATAATTTCGGTCTTGACTGTCTGTCGCTTAAGTAAGAGTGATTGTGAATTCTTAACCAATGTATCAAGAAATTTCCCTAAAACTATATCAGATAAAAATAAATACGAGTTATGATTACTGATATTTTCAAAAAGCTGAAATCATATTTAAATGATTTATAAATGATTGTAAATCAATTTTTGAAAGAGGATGAAATAAATATTTTACTCTAAGTAATAATAATCTGTAGTACGTTGGATGTATTGTGAATTTATCCAACATATCAAGTTCAAGCAAAGGAAATATCCCTAAGTATGTCTGAATGCCAATAATTTACAGTAAAATAAATGTGATTACTTATATAACATAATGATTTCATAAATTGTTGAAATTTCGTCATTTACAGCATAAATTATTGAAATTTTGTCATTTATAAATTTAGAATGTCTTCATTTTTTTATGAAATTTCATTGTACACATTGATTAAAGGTTTCTGTTTCTGGAGATGAATTAAAGCTGTTATAACGCCCTCTAAATACCCTCTGTTTTTCTCGCCTTTAAAACACGCCCATTGAAGAATGGATTATTTATTTGTTTGCCTTTCCATATATTTGTGAGTATACTAACATAAAAATATTAAAAGGAAAATAAATTAAATCTGGGATTTCTGCACCTACGTTTCAGATTTATTTCAAATTTTGGACCAATTTAAATTTATAAGAAGTGGCTCCAATTGCATAGTAATATTTCTTATTTAGGAGCAGAAATTATACATAAAATATACTATATTCTGAAATAATACCGTAATTTCAAAAAGAAAGAATTTCCATTTTTTATGCAATTACTTATGTGCAAATACGTCTTGAGCATACATATCCCATTGCAGTAATTCTCAAAAATCTTTTTATCAGATAAAAATGTTTTTAACAATGGTTTTCCTAAATATATAAAAAGTGGGTTTTTAAAATTTCATCATCCTACAATTTTTTCCACATCTTCAGTTAATACTGTACATTTTTCAAAAATCAAAAATAACGGTCATTAAAATTTTTATAAAAACATTCGCAAATATTTTTAATATACGTGCACAAGAGACCTTAGAGTTTCTACATTTTAAAAACTAAAACTTATAACTTCTGACATACATTTTTTCCCTCCGTTTCCTTTAGTTCTTTGCTATTTCTTTGACAAATAAACTCCATGCAACTATACTGAACCTTCACTTTCCCACAGTCTTCACGCTATTTAACCATCTTTAAGATCCGCATATGCATATCTTTACATTAAAAAAAGAAGAGAGATTTCTTTGAAAATTTCCGATGTTAAACTTTTTCTCTACTTCAAGAAAAGGATATAAAAACTGTCATTTTACTCAGAAGCATAATTAGTGCAGCTTGAGAGCTACTTCTAAACTTTTTTTCAAAAAAAGATCACAGAAGTTTTAGTGGTTTAACCAATTCTTCTCTTTAAGAAACTTACTCCTGCAAAATACTAGGAAGGGAGGTTTTTTTAATGGAAACTTGTTGTTAGAAAGTATCCCTTGTTTAACAAGTACCTTATTAGACTTTAAGTGCTTATAAAAATTAAAATATGATATTTGCTATTCAAAGAAAATACGAAAAATCTCTTTAAATGCATGTATTACATTTTAATATTCTTCAATTATTCCTTCGAAGATTTTGATAATAATGCATAAATTTTGCATTTAATTGCACATTTAAATTTTTTAACCCGTCATCCCTATAATTTTTATTTTCATGCACTATATTGTCTTTCAAAGAATTAAGGAAATGAACGCTTTTTTACAATATTTTATATGTTTTTTTTTATTTCTAAATCTGCTAAGTGCTTAGATTCTTTTAGAAAATGTCAGATATAATATCATATCTCTTTACTCACTTTTGAATGGTATTTTGTATCTTTTTTGTCTAGGGAATTTAAAGGAAAATTTCAGCAGCAATTTTTTTGGACATTTTTCTACGAAACCTTTTGAATTATAGATAAATAATGTCAGATTTTAAAATCCTATTCCTTTTTTTGTACTTTAAAGAGCATCTTCAGAGATATGATTTACATTTTACTCTATTATTTCTTTTTCATATTAATATAGCTCATTTAAAGCTACAGATTTTAGTAATTTGTTTTCTCACAGTGGACTGCGTAGAACTAACTATTCTCTAAAATCAGAAAAATCATTACATTTCTCTAATTAATTCATTACTAAAATCTGTGTATCAGAGTTAATTAAAATGTCAATTAATTAAAATGGCAATTAAAATATTTTCCTGGAATTACTTTGTTAGAATTTTATAAAAGTTCACAAATATTTGTAGATGTATACTTTCCTACTTTACTATACTATAAATTTCTGTAGTTCAATAGTTTCAAAATATATTAAAGCAATCTTTGCATGTAACTTTAAAATTATATTCCAAACTTTTTCTAAGAAAAGTAACTTTCAGCCTTTTGGGTGCAAACGATTGTTTAAAAATACTTAATAATTATCTGATATTTTAAAAGGCATTTAAATCAATAAAATAGACAGTTTTATGCCATATTTTGACTATAAATCTTTTCCATCACAAGAAGTTATTTAAAACTTCTAAATTTAAGAAAATTTTAAAATGATATGCAAAAGAAACTTGTATTTAACGGTCTAAAATAAATTTGATTTGAATTCGGCTATTTTTTTTAATCCTTTCTGAAAATATTATTTCGTACTAGATTTTTATAACTCATATTTACCTCAGAATTGTTTGTAAAAGAAATAACTGTTTTAATTTTGAAGAAATGATTACTAATTAGTTTTTACACTTTTTGAATGAGATAAGTAATCATTTTTATGCCAATTATAATTTATATTAGACATAAAATTTATATTCAAAAACATTATATAATTTCCATTCAAAGACACATTTCTTTCCATTTAAATGAGCATCATTTGAACTAGAAACTAGTCAAGAATTATATTTAACACAGACATAAACAAACTTAACATAACAAAAGAAAGGTAATTTATCTCATATCACGATGAGAGTTTATCATAATAAGCTATCAGACAAAGGCAAAGTAATTATGAAATATATTATAAGTTATTGATACTATAATAACAAGAATATAAAAATAATTAGTATCCATTCTTTATTTGAAGAGATCCATAATATTTCAACATAGCTTTTTTTTCTTTACTTTTAATGGTTTAAAAATTCACATTCTGCATTTTCTTTCTGCAGTCTAATAAGTACGTGTGAGTATTTTATTTTTGAAAATTTTACAAATTTTCTACTTATTACTTTAGTTTTTAAGAAGTTTATTAAAACTAATTTCCTAACTTGTCTTTTTTCTGGAGAAGCAAATAAAAAAATAAACTTTTAAGAATATGGTGTCTAAATTCTTTTATGCATTGTGATACTTCACTATTCCTGAGGAAATATACAGGGTCCAACTCAAAAACTTCATTCGACACATGCACCGTACCAAATGGGCATTCCAAATCCTTAAGTGCTCTGTCTATCTAATCCATAAACTTAATTAACCCGTCTGGGAAGTGACGAGTGTCAGCAATAAATTTGGCCCTCTCCATAGAAGGAACTTCTCTTGCATTATCACCTGAAGATAAGCAGCATACTTCCTGAAAGAAATTTTTCAAAGGAACTCCCAAAGAGATAAGCTTAATGATATCATTTCCAGCTTATCTCAGAGAATAATCTAGTAATGAAATACATGGCCTTTATTGTAGTATGGTTCCAAAAGAAAATTAACAGTATTTTCTCAAAAGAAAAAAAGGTAAAGAAAAACGCCTTTCAGTGGAAGAGATAAAAACTGTTCATTTTTATTTTCTAAAGACAAAAATCTTACAATTTTCATAATCTTATTTTCTCACAATTCTATTTCAAAATCTATTTATCTCTAATATTAACCTTCATATTACAATTTAAAAGAAGTCAGATATATCCCTTTGAAATAAAAATATCATCAAATATTAAAGTATTCTTTCGTGTATAAGATTGATTTGTTTGATCGATCATTAGTTTATTTATTTTCAATTATCCTATATTAGAAATAAATTAGTAACCACAACAAATTAGAAATAAATATTAAGTTTAATGCAAAAAGGAACCAAACAGAAAGGTATGATGAATCCGGTCTAAAGACTTTCTCAAGGGTCTCCCTCAACCGGGGACTCAAATTAGGGAATTTTTCTGTGAGGAGCCTCACTTTCATCCAAAAATATTGACTCCTGTTGGCTCAAATTCCAAAAATTTGAGGTTTTGGAGATAAAATCAACAAAATTAGTTATAGTAATATAAAATTAACACCTCCCATGAAAAATCCCTGGTTTTAATTCCTGCCTAAGGGTGATCCTTGAGAAAGTCTTATTGCTCGATTCATCATGCCCTTCTTTTTGGTTCCTTTTTGCATTAAACTTAACATTCATTTCTAATTCAGTTAAGTTCATTTGTGTTTTAGTTGTAGCAGCATCAGCGTTGCGTTCTCTAAATACTATGTATTTTTTATTATTTTAATTAAGGAAACATTTATTTTTAATTGAATTTCATAACTATTGCTTTTGAATTGATGGTTTTTTAATAATCACACGCTTCGTGATACAATAGAAAAAGTGTGTAAAGAATGATTATTATAAGGTATGTCTCTAATCTTAAGTAATACATTTTCTCCCTTCTCATAAACACAAAATTGCTCCTGCTTCTGACTTCTTGTGAGGTTACCTATTGTTGCATGCCTTTATTAGCTATATA
>JAPMOQ010013963.1:747787-774154 GCA_026543055.1 Argiope trifasciata
ATATTGCTAATAATATTATTAATATTCAGGCCACTATATAATGAGAAAAAAATTTGAAACTGTCAACAAGTTGATTAGGAAAATCTAAAAAGTTATTTTGAAAAGAGGATTTCATTGGAGGCGCAAGAAAAGAGTTTCTCTCTTTTCAAGATATTGTTGCAAAAAGGAAATGTTTCACATGTCTAGCATGACTGAGAGGTGAAGTACGTGTTTGGGCAGTGCTTGGTCCGCGGTTTAAATCTCAGCCATGCGATTGAAATTCCTTGTCATTCACTTGTAAATGTAATGGAAGCTTCTATGACTATCTATGTGATTATTGATTAATGTGTAAAATTACTAATTTTAAATTCCACAAGCTGTGGGGTTATTTTGTCCTTCGTCTGTTTTTTAGAAGTAGCTAAAAGCTAATAAACTTAATATTGTGCTATTTTGGGACTTGCTATTTTTTGCATCTTCATGACAATACTCTATAGTTATAATTCTGATGATTTATGAGGGTAACTGTTTTTATATCCAAGTAAGAAAGAAAATTATTTACTCATTGTGATAGATGAGGGCTCTCTATCGTTGCAAAAATGCCATCTTAAGATTGGCTAAATACAAAGCAGAGTAATTATGCCAAAATAAGTTTAATGCTAATTTTGGAGTGACTGTTGTACCATAGCAAAGAAAATACGTTGTTAGTACAACATCTGCATCTTCTTTCAGAAAAATAATATTTTTAGTACTTGTAAGAAACATAACACATTTATCAATGTAAATTTTTCTGCACGTAAGCTTAAATATATACATGTTATGGAAGATAAATGCAATTAAAAATTATTACAATTTCTCTTGAAAAATTTCTAAACTAATTTCTTTAGTAAGTTTATTAACCTTCAAACATAAATGAAATGAATATACTGGTTGCACTGAAACATCTTGACACGTTATAAAATTAAATATAAAATCAATTAACTAACATAAAAAAATTCTGATTATACATGATCTTAATGTAAATTTTTCCTGCACTAAAGAAACAATTTAACTTCCAGTTTCAATCAAAAATGGTTCTATTTCATAAAAGCTGCAAAGAACAGCATAAGACCAATGAATGACATATTAAAATTAATTTAGAATTTAATTTTAAAATCTCTCAAGAGATTTCGATAACTCTTGTATAAACTCTAAGCAAATAATTTAGTTTAATCTAGAATTTAAATTTCCTAATTCCATGTTGCTGTATAAACCACATTTTACCATGAATTGGTAAATTAAAAAAAAATCACTAATAAGATTTTAAACTTGATAAACAAAGCAAAATCTATATTAGATTGGGTAAACTTGATATATTTCAGATATCCGAAAAGAAATTATGATGTGTATACTGTTCCTTAAAATAATCTTCTGTGGGTCTATTTGAGGTTAATATATTACATTTTGTATTAAACTTTAGTTTAAAAACCCATCCTTTTGGAAAATGAGTTTTCGAAATTGCTTTTTTCACTCTTCCTCTTTCGAATGGCTGCTAACTAAATTTATTTACTGTATTCCTTTGAAAATTATTTTGGCTATTATAATATCTAGACATCCATTCATACCTAATTTCCTTACATAAAATATTAGCTTTTGTGCATGTATATAAAAAATAATAAAAACATGCGAATATTTTTCTTTAAACTATTATGAGAATTTTTTTTGCATAAAATATTTCCGGTAATTTCCCAAAGTGATAACTTTATGTAGTATTCAGCAGATACTTTCGCCGTATAAAATTGCGAGACACTGGCCAATATTCATTTCATATAGTCGAACGAATCTGCATATTATTCAGTGGATCATTCCTCTTTGATATTTAATTCAGTAACAATTTATTCATGTATTCAATAAAAGAAATAGTTGAACTTCTAACTTATAGTGATTGTCTAATATGTGAGAGTTTATTAAATTTTTGTCAAAAGTCTTCCTAGTTTTGAAAATATTGCTAAATTTATCTTTCAGCTAAGAACTTATTTCAAAATATTTACCGCGTATTATTTGATTACTTTAATCAATTTACTTAATTTCTTAAATTATTCATAAAATTATTACTGCAAGATAAAATATGTGTAAATCAATGGCTCTGTACTGGCGTTGATATAAAACAATTGTGAGAGATAAACGGCTTTATCATTTAATTAAAGAATTAAATTTTCATTTAACTTTTTAACTGAATTAATTTTTTTATTCCATTCAATTTGTTTAAATAATAGAAACGAAAAACTGCTTTTTTTTCATTGAAATTGTTTTATCCCCCCCTTCGAGAGAGCGAGCAGGTTTTAATAAATTTATGAAGTTTTCAATGAAAGTACTTTTTATTGCAGTAAAGTTTTCTATATTTACAAACATTATAAAGATACAATTCCATACATTAAAAGTTTGCTCCAGAAACTAGATAAATTTAAATAAACAATGCTCCTAAAAACTAAGAGCTTTTAAATGCTTTAGTTTAACTTAGCTCGTTTATTGTTTATCGATAGCATGCAGTAATGGATATTTCCCTTTATTCCTGATGGATTAAGTATTTGAATTTTGAAGAATTTGTTTGTTGTTTATAAATTGCAATTGCTCATCGATTTCAGTTTTGAATTTTATTTTCTTTATTTGTTGTATATAAAATTATTCTTTTTATATATTTAGAAACAAATTATCAATACTAATTCATTAAATAAATTTTAGCTCTCAACCAATGATGCCAGTAGAAGAGAAAAAAAAGATATCAGAAGTCGAAAGTGTAAAATAATTAATAATTATTAAAAAATATCTGCTATTGAGATAGCTAATAAAACAGCATTTTTAATCAACTTTATTTTCTTAGAATGTCCATTATTAATCTTGATGTTCATAGGGATTTAAAGAGCCTTAAAATGAAAAAATAAGTATTTGAGTAATCTTCTTTACATTAATTCGAAAAATTGAAAAAAATATTTAAAGTTATTTTTAGAAATATTTTTTCATCATTTGTTTCAAAATAACAGAATTTTGAAAATAGACATTCATAAATTTTATTAAAACATTGACGTCACATTTTATTATAAGCATGCGTGCTAACATATTCCAAAAGGAACTTCTTTTCATATTTATGTGATTAAATTTGACAAAATTAAAAAAAAATGAAAGTTTTTTCCATAATGAAAGGGAATTGACGTTAAAATTCGCAAAGAGAGGAAGTAGGGAGTCATAAAAATAGTCATAAATAGAATATTTTTAAGGATGTATTGCATCAAATTATTTTTTTCCAAATAAACAGTTGAGAGTTCGTAATAAACATATAATTGGATGTCAAAATTGAAAAAATCTGATTCATTGTTTCATGTTTGACATCATTATAAAAAAGTTGTCAGTATGTGGCATTGTTTCGTTCAACATTTGTTATCAAGTTGTTTTTTTTAATCGAAGGAATAATTTCGAATAAAAAGGTATTAATTAATTTTAAGAGACATTCTGTATTCAACAATTTTAAAAATCTTGTAAAGAAACAAAATAATTTTAAATGGTAGCACTTTTAGCGGAAGTTTCGGATTATTGTTTGACTGATACAGGGTGCTGATATTAACTCAAAGCGTTAAATTAATTACATGTTAGTTAATTAAATTAAGAGATAATTATTTGAAACACGATGACTCTCATATCCGATTAATAATTTCGTTTTATTTCGATGTTGAGTCAATGGAGCAATTTTATGAATAGTTTTAACGGAGTTATTTTATACACACAAAGCTTAAAATATGCATAATTTTAACAAAAACCATTTCTTCCATGAAAATTATTTCCTTACAAAAATTAAACTTTTTAATCTACTATTGTTCTAATATGACAATTCTTTCTTTCTGAAATTCGTTTATTAACAGGTCATATTTACAAAGCTCTAATTACACAATTTTTTTGCTAAATTACATTTCATTATACTTTATGTTCTCAGAGATATTAAGGATTCTGCTTACCAATAAGATTTATTGTAATATATGCTAACAGACAAATTTAATTTTTGTGTTTTTTTTTAAATAACATCATTCAGATTCTACGAAGTCAAACTAAATTATTGTTTTATGTTGTATTTAGAAATCACCGTGGTATAGCATCAATTACTTGGTCCTTCACTACATCACTAATTTATATATTTGCCCTCATCAGCTTAGTTTACACAAAGCGTGTGAAACACAAATTCAGACAGAAACTGGCAGTGGGGAATTAACAAAAATTATGAAACAAAGAATCCATCAGTATTGAAATACACGTGATGTACAAAGGCAATAATTTTGTAAATTTCTTGAACAAACTCGAAACGCAAAAGAAATGTCGAAGAATGAAGTACTGATTCATACAAATAAATAAGTGCGTATATGTATATATATTTTTACAAGTTCAAAATTTAACTAAGCATACTCAAGTTTTCTGCTCTCTGGTGAGATTTAGAAACATAAAAAAATGAAATGACTTAGCTATTATTCTGAGATGAGAATTATCTGGATGTATTTAATGATACTTATTTGAATCCTAATACAGTTTTAGTGCAGTTTCATATCGAAATGCTGATATAACTTAGCTGAAAAAATCAATCAAATTCTTCAATAAATTTCATATAAATAAATACAAATTCAAATGTTTCTCACTTTATTTCAGTAAAATATATTGAATCAGGAGGTGAAATTTCTATATATATTTATGCATAATTGATCTCCCCCCCTTCAATTATGAAGGTACCAAACTATTATTATGAATTATTACAATTATTATTATCCCTTACTTTGAATGTAATGTTCCAAATAAAATGATCCTTATTCTCAGCCCGCTAAACGACAGTTCATCAAAAGAAAAGTAATCAAAATTAAATATTAGCTCAATAAAGGGACTTATGGTCCCCATTTCGGACACACACCTCAAACCCGATTCCACTGTTGAATTGCAGCGAAATTGGGCTTGGTGGACCCTAAATAAACAGGGGCAAATGCCCTAAAATAAATTATATTTTATTCACTTCTCTCATATTTTAATTCAGAATTTTTTTCAAAAATAACCAGCTCCAAACTTTCCCTTTTAATTCACATTTAATTCCGAACGAATCAATGTTGAAACATGCTGTAAAATCTAAGATGTAAAGTGGTGTAGAAATAGTATTATTTGTGGTTATGCTAGAGATATGAGAATTCTAAAACAAGTGAGTGAGTGAAAATGAAAAATTATGTGCACTAACAAAATTTTCATATTTTGAAAACCAGCCAATAAATTGGAAGCCATTACAAAGACAATATAAAAATAAATTATCACATTTTTTTATGCATATATATATAATAATAATTCTAAGATTTATACACATAGAAGACAAATGCTCGTAGAAAATCAGAATCAAATTTTTCTCATTCTTGCTTAACGGACGGAATTTTTGTTATTCTAAGGTTGAATTCAAGTTTTATTTTAGCCTTACTCTACGCCAAATACTCCTGCTACACATTGTAAACATTTCAAGAATGGAAACCATTTGCATTTCAGATTATTTTCCACGTCCTCGAATGGCTCATGGCAGTGTATAGGAGGGTATTTCGAAAGAAATGAGTGTATTGAAGATTTATTTTGAAGTACGGCGTATCGCATTCCTACGGGGTTTATGAGAGTAAGATGCAAATTTATTCAGACAACTATTTCTTCTTAAAATACTCCTTATACTATTTGTTGTTGCAACCTCTGTTTAGGGTCGACAAATGGATGGTAACTGTATTGGTGTGTTGTTAAAAAATCATGCATTTTTTTTTTCACCAATAGCTTTCTAGTGGATAGATGTTTTTGATAAATGTCGGTGCAGTGATAATCATAATGATGAAATATTCATAATTCAAATTTGCTGAGCTATAAGAAGCATTTTATGACCATTCCTTTGTTGTTGTTCAGAAACTGTTTTATATGGATACATCTGAGAATATTTGCACCCAACCATATTAGAGACAGCATAGAGGTACTCCAAAGTTTGAACATGAGAATGGCAGCATTATTTGTATACTAAATTCATTAAACTTTAATATCAGCAATTTCAATGTGCATTTATAATGTCGACATATTCTTCTTCTCGTATTCAGAGTGCTGACCTCCGGTGGACACTTCGTAATTAAGGGTGAGATGCTTCCGGCATGGTGATTGGATTTCGCCATTCCGATGGGTACACTAAAGGGGGGGATCTGACTCTTCCCATCCATGATGGGACGTACTTGCTACGGGGAGGGTTATATTGTGGCTGGTGATGGCCCTTAGGACTCAATCACAGTTCACATAAGTGTTGCTATAGCGGCAGTCCTGTCATTTAGTATTTTTTTCCGAGTGCCTTCCGGCGGGACGGAGAGTCAGTATTATAACTATCCCAAATCCTTTAACTGGGATGAGTAAATTTATATGGATAATCTTTTCAATAACAAATAGCAATGTAATTACATTGTTTCATAGAATGTACTAACAAGTTGCCAGCTTTTGTGTAATATTTTTATTTATTTTGAAATTTAAGAAACCACATTTCAATAAAAATATGTTGACTTGTTAAAAGGTTAAAAATGAACAGAGGAAGACAGTAAACTAAAGTACATTTTTCTCAGAAACATGCGTTTAGGGTTTTTTTTTACATAGAATACTTCATTGTTGTGTTATATTTAATGCCACGTTATTGTTTATTAGATACGATACCGGATTTTCATCAGGCAGAATTGCTATATACGTTATATCATTTTTTTCTATGCAATACTTAAAACACTCGTGAAAGGTCTCAGTTTAAACTATGATAGATAATTTGAATAGCAATAATTCAGCATTTTTGTAGTAATTACTTAGAGGTAATATAAGTACTCGCTTGAAGGGCTCTTAAAATAATAATTTCTGCCAAAATTTCTTTTAAATACACATATCTTTTAGTCGGATATTGTGTTCTTTATATTTCTGTTCATCAACATTATGTTGTTTATGGTTACAATTCCCACTAAAAACATAGGGGAAATTTCCAATTTTGTAACATTTGAGCTGCATCAATTCAGTTCTTTCCCCTAAAATATCACATTGCACCATTTGAATAACTCACTTCGATATTCTTAACCAGAAACAAATTCTATACAAGTAGAAACTTATATTTAGAGTGGAAATCAGTAATATGACAAAGATTCTTTGCAACTCAAGGATCATGAAGCCTATTTCATTGCACTTTGCAGGTTTTCTAAATAAATTTTAGGACCGTTACTACAATTATTTCCGAGCATGGTAGGAATTCAATACTGGCCATGTTTTATAAGCCAGCATTGGAACAATTGTATGATTTACGATTTCAGATTCACAATTGTACTGCTACTAAAATCTTGGTAACGTTTCTTCTTCACACATACGAGTGAATGACTCTTTTTATGTAGTACTGGATGTAGGGAATGGTTGGTTTTAGTAAGTGATACTACTGACTCTCTGACCAACCCAAAGGCACACAGATAAACTGAATGGTCGCACCGCTGCAACAGCAACATAGGGGAAAACTGTGGTTGAGTCCTAAGGGCCGTCACCGGTCATGGTACAGCCCTCCCTCCTACTGTTGTGTACCCACCAGGGTGGATAGGTCCAACCACCAACCAGAAGCATCTCATCTTCATTTCGAGATGCCACCCCCGAAGGGATGTTTATCTTTCGTGAGCTTTTTCATTTTAGTCAAACTCTTATAAAGTGAAAATTACATTTTATTCGCCAATTTCAAATTTAATCAGCGTATTTTTACCACATGTAATCAGATAACTTTTAACATTATGAACAGAATTTTTATTTTTGAAATGAATTATTTCATTCTAAGGAAAATCAATTTAAAATATTTTTTTCTGAATTTTCAAAAAATAATTTTTTGAAAATTCTTTATCAAGAAAGATGAAGTGCATTTGTTTAAAATAGATTATGCCAAAAATACCAGCCTAAAAAAGTCATATAAAACTTCGCAACTACTATTAATATCAGTTTTGGTTTGACTAAAATGTTACTATTGTCATTTATACATTTTCTTTTTTCATTCTAATATATTTCAAAACGAATGATAAAGCAAATAATACTTGTTCCCGCGGTATTTTTTCAGTTCATTAAAGAACGCAACAAACTATTATCTAAACTGTTGAAGCATATTTAAATATCTCAAACTAGAGATTTTAATTTAGCTCTTGACAGAAAGAGGAGTTAGGTGTCCCATTTTTTTTCTACTGTAGATTGTTAAATCCAAGTTCCATACATCTGAAAGATAAATAAGAATGTTTCTTCTGGAAGTTGGTATTTGAAAATAAAATGTACATTTCCGCAAAGCTTTGAACTAAATATTCT
Organism: Argiope trifasciata; assembly: GCA_026543055.1. Taxonomy (NCBI): domain Eukaryota; kingdom Metazoa; phylum Arthropoda; class Arachnida; order Araneae; family Araneidae; genus Argiope; species Argiope trifasciata. Next base: position 756,119 of record JAPMOQ010013963.1, read on the forward strand.
CCAGAGAAAATGCTTCTTTCTTAAGCTTCTGAAGAGTGGCAAAATGACTTTTCTTTCTTTCTCTTTTTTTCGCGCATTTTTCCATCTCTGTCCTCATTAGTAAAGAAGAGACAGAATATGTAGCGATAAGAAGTATTCCAAAAAAGACAAAGTATTTTTGGGAATCATTACCACATTTTTTTTTCTTTGTGGAAAATGGCAATGAAAGTCTTATAGTTCATATAATAAAAGAGCTTAAAATATTATGGCATACCCCGAGAAAAGTTTTAGGTGCACTTTATTAAAGATATTAATTCTTACCTTCTGTGATAAATTGAATGTTTATTTTAATGAAGAAGATTATTTTTACCTGCTTCTTATAATAATACTGCACGAAATTATTCAAGATTTAAAATTCAGAGTTTTCATATCTATTCATAAATTACAAAAGGTCAATCTTGAGTTCTCGGCTGCTGAAGAAATATAGATAATACTTATTTACATTTGTTTAAGTACTTATTTATTGTTAATACTTATTTAGTATTCCAGTGAGGGAAAAAGAAGGAAGGATTTTTCTTTTTGAGCAGTCCTATAATGCGAATAAACATGTTGTTTTTGAAAATCATGGTTTTTTTCTGTTTTTAAAATTCATGAGACCTAGCATTCCATTATATCTGGCTATATCGTTAACAGTATCAATGGCATCTTTTCGATCAAATACCCATATCCAGCTATTTTTGAAACTTTCTTGGGAACTATTCCACAATGTACTTCATAAATAATAGAAAAAAAGAACTTTTCACAGCTGAAAAAATTTTATTGCTACGAAATATTCAAACTTTATTTGATGACTTTGAGCTTCGTATTGCAAGCACAGGAACGTTATCCTCCACTCAAACGTTGTGGAGTCTTCATTCAAAATCTGTACGGTAAATAAGTTCATAGAGTAAAAAACAACATCGAATGTTTCCACTTATTTGCAAAATTGTTGATAACAGAAGTTAGGAAAAAAAGAGTCATATATTAACTATCTAAATTAAAAATATACCAAACTTATACTTTTTAATATTCCAGGAGTGTTTACACTTTTGAAATTTCTGCTTAATAATTATCTAAACAACGTAAGGTGCTTTATAAATACATTTTTAATACAGGATCTTCCACTATATTTTCAGGAAATGAAAATCTTTCCTAAATGCGCAATAAGTATTATACTATGCCATTAATCACTCGAGAAGCTTCTAAAACAAAAATAATTACAAGATAGAAAATTTAATTACCTTATATTTCGCTCCATAAGAAAATGCTGTTTAAGATTCATGACAGTAAAATTGTTTTTAACTTAAATTTCTATTTGACTTCATTTTGCAAACCTCAGTACAATATTTTCAATAACAATTTCATTACTGATTATCCTTCATCATTATTTGCATAAATATTGTGTCATTGTCATATTTAAAAGTGTATTATGTAGATTATCTATATATATTATGTAGATATCCTAATAAATTTTACATTTTTTGCTATCAGTCTACTGATATGAAGTCCCTTTAATCACTATTTAGATGCAATAGAGAAGAGCAAGTTCAAACTAATACATTTGTATCTGAAAGTATCGGGCCGCATCGCCATAAAAATGGCTGTGTATCTCACCTGATCTAACTTCAACATGGAAATGAAGATTATATTTCATTGGAAAAGGAAAAATATGGGATGTACCATTATTATGTTTAAATAGTCTTGGATATGACTCTACAGTACTTATAATTTCTCACTTTTTGAAGTAGTTATTAATTTGAAAAAATAATATCAGTATTGCGTGCGATTGCAATTTAGGATTAAAATGGCTGCCTGTTGAAATTCATGGAGTGTTTGACACATAGAATGTCATAGCGCATTTTCTTCTGATTCCATCACTCATATTAATGGGGTTGAGTTGTCAATAAATTAAAAATAAGTCCATTTTCATGAGTATGTCAAAAAGTGTCTTAGGATTTCTACTTAATGAATTTATTCCAGCAGAATTTGTATATAATTACTATATTAAAACCGAATTACCATATAATTACTATATTTCAGCATAATTACGAGATAATTACTATATTTCAGCAGAATTATTTTTTAATTACTATATTCCTGCCGAATTACTATATAAAACTATATTCCAGAGAATTACTATTATTTATTAATAGGATATCTACGTAATATACTAAAATTAGAAAGATTATGAATAATGCATTCTAAAATTAAGAAGAAACAAAACAAAATTCATCAGCAGCTTTAATGATTATAATTTTCATATCAATTTTTATCTTGTTTAAGCAGAAAAAAATTATTTTTAAAGATGTTAAGAAATAAGATGCATTTGTATTTAGTTATTTTTCGGTTAAAAGATTTTATGCTTGTCTGTTTGCTTGTTTTTTTTAATTTCAATTTTACCATGATTGCAAATATTCGAAGGAACAACGCAGATTTCAAAATTTTCTCCTAAAATAGATTATTTTCTTTTTATAAAAGCTCTATAAAAATAGAGAAAGGGCTGAAAAAATTCAATTATTAACATAATATAAAATAAAATTTATTTTTTTAGGGAATAGCAAAGGAATGATTAAATCTAAGGGGGAAATCTCCCCTGCAGAACACAAAATTAATGACTTAAAGTAAACGTTTCAATAGTTAATAAATAGACTCGGCTCTCCAGTTCATTTCGTTCTTTTCGCTTGAATCAAATCCCTTCTTTTACTGCATTAACATTTTTACGGGGACACTAAAGTAATTTCCGATAGGAAGAGGACTTCGCATAGAAAATTATTCATTAAAAGAGAAGAAAAAAGTGTTAAATTTATCTGAAAAAGCCGAAAACAAGTAATTTCCCATTCTAGTTGAAGTAATTCAGTTTTCCGGAAAGTGTGCCGAAGGGTCTATTTCCGATGGCATTTTTCCTTCAACCACGAAATTTTCAAGCTATAGATAGTGAGAAAAATAATACGTATCTATTTTTAAAAAAAGAAGTAAGATTTAAAAAAATAAATGTTTTACATAGAAATAAAAACTCCTTCGGTGTACAGAAGTCATTAGAAGAATGAAATCCATTTGACTTCTTTTGTGCCAGAGCCCCCGCCACGAGCAAAAAAGAAATATTCCTGATTTGCATTATTTAATGCAGGTTTTATTATTTGCTTTAACTCTGGTCTCAGCTTTCAATACGCACTGCATTGTTTTAGTTCATTTAATGCAGATTTTTTGAAGTCCCGTTTCACAATGTCATATGAATTTTTATGAGCTTGCAGGAGGAAAAAATAATGAAAAAAATTCGCTAAGCATATACTTTTTTTCGCCATTTTTTTCGCAACTAATATCGAAGTCTTTTGTTAATCAAGCGATATTTAGGTTTTTGAGAAATCAAACAAACAACACAACTGAATTAGTTAAGGGATGCAATTTTTTTTTCACAACTGCTGAAACCGCAAGTTTTTCATTTTCTAGAAAAATATGCATTTGCAGTTTCTTCTGTACTTCTAATTTTGTTATTTTTTAATAATTCACAGCCTTGAAGGCATTAGTATTTTGCTTTATGACTTTAATTCTTAATACGCCATTTGTAGAAATCATTTGATATCTTCAAAATCCAATATGTGTTTTTAATATGATAGAAATCATGAATGATTCTGCCGCAATGATGCATTAGTTATAATTCAGTAAATCTCCATCTTTGCTCCAAAAAGTCAATAATTTTCAAGTTCCCTAACTAAAATAACTGCTGAATTATGAAATTAGACTGTTATATAATTAATATATCGTTTACAGTTTTGAAAAGATAATAATTATAATTATAAATTTCATTGCTTAGTTCTATTCATATGTTTCAAGTTTACCAGGTGGAATTTGTAATCAATTGTCACTCTGTTCTTTAAATATTACAGTTTTAAAATTTTGCACAGTTTTTATTCTTGATTACAATATAACACTATAATAATTTCAAAATTGATTTAATGAAAATTTGATTTCATGAGCAAGATGTCATTTAAAATGAATTTTTAAAAAATCCGATAGTCAGATTTCATAATAGTTGTAAGAATTTCGAAAATATATTAAAAAATGTTAAATAGAAGAATGACGAATTTTTAAAAGTTATATTGTGCGAGTGTATTTCAGATTGATATTTTTCTTGTAGCAATGCTGTGTAATATTTTACTTTCCTAATAACATATAGTGGAAAGCAATTACAAGATTGTTTCTTACGAAATTCGGTGAGCCAGGAGCTTTAGCCACCTTAACAAGTAAATGACTAATTCAGCTATTTCTTAGTAATCAGAAGAGAGGGCTTAAGAAAAAGATACTATGATATACATCTTATGGCTTGCTTTATTGAAGTTCGTACAAGTTATTCAAAAAGTTATGATAGTTGTTAGTTTGTTTTCAAATTGTTTGTAATTCTTTGCACATTTTTCTTCTCTTATTTTCTTAGGGGGAGGGGTATTTAATTAAGTTTATTGTTTATATCTCCATTATTCTTTCTCTAAGGAATATATGTCACTTGCAACCATGCAATACTTATCGCATGTCATTTTCTCTATTATATTTTTAAGAGTTTCTTTTAATCGTTATGATATATTATATATTAATAAATCAATTTTCAAACACTTTGGGAAATAATTTTGCATCAATTTTATATGTTTGCATGTTTGAATTCATCACTTACGCCTGTGATTCTCATCATCTAATCTCACTAGATGATAGCCGCAATGCCTTGCTAGTAAGATCTAGGCTTCGCAACCGGAGGGCTTCAGGTTTAACATCCGATTTAGTGGAAGTTAGAACCGACCAGGACAAACTTCCTCCCACTGTTATGGTGTGGAGAGGGGTGTGTCATCTCATGCATCATCCTCGTTATCTGATCGTGGTTCAAAATTATGAGGCCCATCCCAAAATAGCTGCTGTATTGCTTTAAAACAGAGTGTCAATATAATTCAACTAAACTAAAACAAATTCATTAGATGATTTTTCTTCTATTACATCACTGAGAACGGATCTTATAATTAGATAGAACGTTGGTGTCACATTCTATCTATAACACCCCCCCCCCCCTGTTAAATTCCCAACTGCAATTTTCTTTGTAGTACTACAATGGTAGAAATAATTTATCTTTATTTCATTCATCAGGATTTCTTCCTGTCATGGAAGGTTCTGCAAGAGGTAACTACGGACTTACAGATCAAGTTGCGGCTTTACACTGGATACAAGAAAACATAGCTGAATTTGGTGGCGATCCCCGAAATGTCACTCTATTCGGTCACGGACATGGAGCAGCCTGCGTGAATTTCCTGGTTCTATCGCCTATGTCACGAGGTAAGTAAATACTGCGGAAAAATTATATTTAGTACAAATTTATGTACTATATAGAATCATATTTAGTACAAAATTATGAATAAACTTGTTACGTAGGGCTTTCGTGAATGCTTTACCGAGAAATCTCAAGCATGATAAAAGTGTAAAAATGTGTCAGCTTTCACCCAATGTCTTGGTTGATTACTTGTTTTTAAAAGTGTATTAATTCATGCTTGTTAAATCATATTTTTATACCGTTAACCAACAAGTGAAATTTCTTTATTTCGAATCATATAAATGCAAAAATAAGTTTCAACATAACAAAAATATTATTAATAATCACATATAATATTGCACATGTCTTCAGCTAAATTTCAAAATATAACGCAAATATTACATTTTGTGTAATCTTATAATTTAAAAAGTGCATTCTAAAATTTATAATTTAAAATATAATTAGTTTTTTTGCATAATATTATTAAGCATTATTATAGGAAATCCCTTACCACGTTAAAAGAAAGAAATTTTTTAAATATTTAGCTATCCAAATTATCGTATACATAATGATAGTTTTTAAAGCTAAGAATTTGAAAATATTTAATAATTCGACTTGATAGCTGTATACACACCAAATTGCAAAAATTGGATTTTGACAGTTTTGTGAATAAAAATATAACTTGCAACTTTCATTTTTAAAAAGTACATTTTTAAAAACGAATGCGATGCTTTAAAAAAGCATCGCATTCCTCTGTGCAATTACAACAATCTTATCTATCAATTAAAACAAGATAAATCATTACTTTTTTTATCTCGTAGAGACACATCAAAATACAGAAATTTTTAGAAATGAAGTTAAAAGCTTAAGAGTCTAAGAAGTCGTATCCTATCTAGAAGATGATGCCAGCAAATACGAAACAGTAGAGAAATTATATGTATATTCCTTGAACACTAATGATCATTCTTATTGAAGAAAATCACAAAAGACACGATGAAACGATAGCGTCTTAGATTGACTGGAATCCTATAAAAGACTGTCGTTTAAATACGTTCTCATTAAGAAGATGACACCACCTTAATGAGTACTATCTGTCAAAGTATAAGAGGAAGCCAAAGGATTACATAACAAAGAACGTGATTCATACCGCAAATCATTAAGCTCAAACAACTAATGATACAAGTTAAAAGAAAATCAAATACTAAAGTAAAGAATAAGTCCAAATTGTATTCTCCTTCTAAACAATATATCATCCATTCTAAAAACACAGATAAAAAGATATAATTACATTTATTATCTTTACGGCGTGATATGGTGACATTATGCATTATGATGTTGATATAGAATAATAATCTGCAAGTCTTGATGGCCTTTAGGAAAACGGTAGATATTTGCAATTGAGTATATATGTAAACTAAAGGGATATCCTTATAATATATGTAAACTACAGAAATATATTACTTATTTCTTTAACATTCACTTGTTTTCTTAAACAATGACATTATTTAATAGAAAGAAGGTTGTGACGATAAGTACTATAATCTATGACAATCAGAGGCGAAACGAGACAGCAGAAAAACAAACTACTGCAATTAAATCCGCCAATTTGTAAAGCGACAATCTTGACTATTGCAAATTTTTCAGGGAAATCAAAACCTCATTTTATTCTATAATATTTCCAGAAAAGTTAAATCAATAATTTTAATTATTAAATGTTATTCCGTATAATGTAAAAATACCTTAATAATCATTTATAATTCCATAGCATGCCCACGAAAAATATTTCTCCTATGTGGATTTGATTTAGTTTCAAAATAGACAAATGAATCAAGCTCAATGTAACTTATGGTAATTTAAGAGATCTATGATTTAAAAAAAATACGGCAGTAAAGTATGCATTAATATACTTATAATAAACAAGTAAAAGAGGAAGGTAAGTAAAGGAGAATACTTAATATGTTCAGGCACTTCATCCTTTGCATATGTGAGCTAATGATTGTGAATTCTTTGTAATTGGGTAAAATACACCGGAATAGATTGTTGATACTTTGTATTTTCTCAATTTCAGTAAAAAGGCTCCTTTGTAAGCAAAGTTTTCTGTATTTGAAATTAGTAATGGTTGCCATCTTGTTCTTTTTCCTCTAAAAAAGAAATATTTGTTCCTGGATGGTGATAGCAACGTCTTGGAAAAAGTGGCTATCATAAGTCTTGTCTCTACCCTATTGAAATAGTATTCATGATAGTCTTTCAAGACAAAATAAAATTTCTAATTTGGGGAAATAACTCTTCTATAACTTCAATTTGAAACAATTTTCCTTTTAAACAAGTCTGACTGACAGTTTTCAAAATCAGTTACTTTTTTCGAGGTGTGATCTTCTTTGCTTTGAATGTGTTGGTGTCTGTAAAGGATTTCCAAACGTAAGTTGCCAGCTCTTGTGATGTGGAGAAGATGAGAGGTCCAGCTCCAGGCAATGGGCCGTGTTAAAAATGAATGCTCTAATGAAGTTCATCTAAAATTCCTTTAGCAGATGAAATATGTTCCGTTTTCTTATGAATCCCTTATTGACTCTACCCACTTAGATTGGGTTTCAGAGTCATAAGTTAGTAAAAATGAAAACCGAATCCAGTCAGCACATTGTAGAACCGTTAGTCCAGCCCCATCGGATTGGAAAGGGAAGGGTCGTAGAGGTTCTCTAACAGATTCAAACACGGTCCATGACACTTAGGAGCACCGTCACCACTTCATGGGTTTATTGAGTCACTAAAATTACTTTCAGGCATTGCCAATTACTAAATGCTCAGAAATATTCGTATAACGACAGTTTAGCCTACTCCAGTTGGGAGAAGAGGGCTTCTTTTCTACAAGGCTCAACCTACAGTTGTGGGGAGATAACTACATGCTACCTCTCTGGCTACTGGCACAGTTCTTCAGGGGCAATATGTAAGTCTCAGTGAGCTGGAGATGTTGAGAAAAACTCCCTAGGGCCATTAATCATATATGCTACTCATTAATAATTAATATTAATTATTAACTCATTATTAATCACTTATTAATAATAAAGGTTAAGTTAGATCAGATTTTGTATATTTATTTATGTAAGATGCATTGGATTGTATGTCTTAACTAGATGTCAGACACACTTGGATAAAATTGGATAAAAAAGGATAAAATTGGTAAGTATTGGGAGTTAAAACAGGGATTATTTATATATTTAAAAATATTTCAAGGTTTTAACATCTATAAAAGCCCTCCTATAATTCATATTCATATCATTGTTTCCTCTAATTTCTATGGAATACCTGAGTTGATGCTAAAGCACTGAGAAAATGTCAAAATTAATACTTATGGAAAAAAAAAAAACTGCAGATTACCACTTTGGAAATTGACAAATCATTTTATTTAATAGAGAAGTAATAGGTTCCATACTGAGATAAGATTCCTTTCTAATTTTTCTCATAAGGGTATTTAAAATTTTAAAGATAAATTTTAGATATGTAATAAATAACTGAACTAATGGTCTTCTGGAAATCAGAAACCAAACACCATTTAGTTACTAACCACCACCGGCCACATAAAAGAGAAAACGCTAACGCTATTTGAGAAATTGAAGCAAAACATATAATGGGAAATATTTCAAAGTAAACATCATTTGATAATCATGAAATATTTCTCATTTTAATTTTGAATTATTTTATTCAGATTCTTTTGACTTTGAATATATATTTTATTAATATATTAACTTGTGAATGGCACATACTCATAAAGTTTGTTTAAATTTCTACTTTAGACTTATTTTTACAACAATATATGTCAAATATGTTGCGAATAATATTAATTTAAATTTCTGTTTTAAAATTTTCTTCTTGTTTGGAGACACATCTTCATTTGTAACATATTAATAGGAAATATTTCTTGTATAAGAGAAATATACTTGTGAAATTTTTTTCTCCAAAAATATTAATTGAAAATTCAAGTTTTCAACTCAATTGAAGCAACCCCTTATTTTATAGCTAAATGATGCTGAACTAATTTTATTTTAAGATGATTTTTGCAACATCTGTAAGCATTATTTCTCTTGAGAAAATAAAATATATTTTTTAAAAAAACACACATAGTCTTGAATAATTGAAGAAATATTTAAGTGCAATAACCAAATGATCGTATTACCAAATATCATTCTATCAGTTCATTTTTTTTTCCTTTTTACTTATCATATTCAGATTATTAATTCAGACAGTGATATAGAATAGATCTCAAAAATATTTTCTTTTTTCCCATAAAATGTTGAAATATCTTAATAGTCTTGAAACTATCCAAATCTGACTATTGATAAATGCATTATTTTTGCTTTGCATACTTTAAATGTGAAATTGTTACACAAATCTTAATATATCCTTTTTAATCAACTATGATGACTAATGAAGTTTAAAGACGTATACTTTTTTAGTAATTAAAAAATAAATAAATACCTTTTGTAATATGAACAAGAGCATTCAATTAATGCGATTATAGTCAGCATATAAAATTAAGTTCTTCCGATGGTCAGTGCATGATTGAATACTAATCCTATTATTATCCGTATTGTTAAACAAAAAGAAAATTTGACAAAATTATAAATTTAAAAAAATAAACCTATTTCTAATCAACTTTAATATATAATAAATCTCTGAAAAAATTTTCAAATAACAGCTTTTTAAACGTTAAAAGAGTTTATAAAGCAGATTAACTCACTAACGAAATTAAAAACTGTGTTTGAAGTATTTATTTGTGAATTTAATATACAACACAATAACTATATATTAATCCCCATTTACTTCTATCAACTTAAATTTAACTATGCTATTACGAAACGTTTTAGTTGCCTAAGAATAGGAATAGTAGTCACTTTTTATTAGTTCTAACATTTATATTATTAATACCATCACGTCGTATCAGAATATTACATTCTTTCCATGGTAAACAGAAAGTATGAAAATTCTCATTTGATTCTGGTGAATCGTAGTGAACTGCTGCAACAATGAATTATTTTTCTTTAACAATCTTTTCCACCAACCTCTCAACACTAATCATTCTGTTGTCCAATATTCCAGTTTCAGTAGCTTGTCAACAACTCCGTTCACTGGTTACGTGACTCAGTAACAGAAAGACCAATCAGTGTTATTAACGGTTCTCTAAGCTTCCGAATCGACTGTCTATCCATTTGTATCTAACAAGTGTAGGTGAAAGTCAGCCAAAGTGTTCCTCTTAACTAACTTGGTTAGAATATTTAGTTTCCTATATGTTTAGTTAACTTACGGAAAGAAAACTGAATTTTAAACGAAGCTCTTCTAGTCAGTTGTTAGTTCAAACAGTTTCTGTATGGTTCATTTGCCATGCTCTTGAAGAGGGACATTTGTTTAGTGAGTGAATAAATCTATGATTTAATACAATAATTGCAGAATACAATAATGAAAGAATTGAACGGAAGATTATAATCGTTATTTATATTTTAAGATTTTTAATTGTAAAATGTTGGTGCGCATGGTTGAAAAAAATTATTGACAACCAAGAAAATCAAATGACAATAGTGCTTTCGAATCTTAGATTAGTTTGGTTTATTATTTATTAGTTTTTGTCATTGCTATGTATAGATATAGAGAGACTACAAAATGCACATTAATTATATTATTGCTTTTATTGAAGATTAATATAAACAGCCTTCATTTATCATTAACCCTCTATCGATATTATAAAGAAACATGTAAATAGTTTTGTTTTTGTCTAAAAAATAAAGTTTAACTTGTTTTGTTATTCTTTTAAAACTAAGATAACAGCTTATTATAAACATTTTTCCTTATAAAAACAAGATAATGACTTCTTTCTTCACTATAATGTTAACTAGCCGCTGTTAGTTATCAGCTTGTTCACCAGCTGTCTTTATATGATTACAAAGCTGTAATACTGTTCTACTTCTAGAAAGAAATATTTACAATGATTCTTTAATGTAATGTAGAAAATAACTGGAATTGAATCCTAAATAATTATTCAAAGTGAATAACGTATTTATTTCATCAAGAATTAATGTAAGCCTGAAAGAAATTATTTAACGGAAAAGGTAATTATACATCATTGTGAAATTTACACAACAGTTTTGTCTCTTCTTAGAAAGGAAATTTCTTCTATAGACTATCACACTTCCTTTTGTTGGATTTTAAATGCTGAACTTGACGGATTCGGACAATATATTACTGGATACATATCTGAGTACAAATAAAGAACGTAATACATTATTCCATATATCAGAATATTAAATCTTCTCTATATGCAAAAGCAAAACTATGAGTGTTCATATTGCTTAAATAATCTTGCTAATCAACCATGCATGAAATGCGTCCATTTTTTATTTGATGAATCAAAACCAAAATTTCTGCAAATTTCTAAAACATATAAAATAATCTATGAAGTTAATAGAGAAAACTGAATTGTCAAAGGGTTCTTAGTTTTCCATATGAATTTAAATTTGTTTAAGTAATGTGTTGTACGCGTTTTTCTTTACATATATGCTGTGTTAACAATGGAGATGCAAATTTGCCATATGATATTACATTTTATCAGCCATATGATTTGTGAGTGATTCGTAGAATTTCATTGGTAGCCTTGTAGAATTGGTAGCCTTGTAGAATTGGTAGTCTGGTAGAATTGATAGCCTTGTAGAATTGATAGTCTGGTAGAATTGATATCCATGTAGAATTGGTAGTCTGGTAGAATTGGTAGCCTTGTAGAATTGGTAGTCTGATAGAATTGGTAGCCTGATAGAATTGGTAGCCTGATAGTAGTTTTAGAAGAACCTCTCCCCCTGGCCTAAAGTATCATATCAATTTTGTGAATGTTCTTTTATCTTTCTTTTTAGGAAATTCTCTTTTTCCAGCAGGTTTATTCCACCGGGCCATTATGATGAGTGGATCTGCGCTCAGTCCATGGGCAATAGCACGTGATGCCAATCTTTATGCCCAGCAAATAGGCCGGACTGTGGGATGCCCAACAAATCAACCAGCTAAACTGTTGGAATGCTTGCGACAGAGGTCTGTTGCTGATATTTTAAGAGTGGATATCTCAGTACCGATGTTCCTCACCGGATTTGGTCCAACTATCGACGGAATTGTTATCCAGAATGAACCTTCAACCATGATGGAAGAACTTGCAGATGAACATAAATTTGGCATGTTTGATCTCATGTTTGGGGTAACAAAAGTGGAATCGTATTTCCAAATTTCTGAAAAGGAGGAAAAGAATGGTTTTTCAATTGAACGCAGAGACAAACTTTTGAGAACTCTAGTCAGAAATATCTTCAACTTCCACCTACAGGAAATTTTTCTTACTATAGTCAACGAGTATACCGACTGGACGAAAGCTATTCAACACGACATCAATGTTTTGGATAGCACACTTGATGCCCTTGGCGATGCACTTGTGGTTGCTCCAATGGTACGTTCGGCAAATTATCACTCTATGAGTCATCGGAAGTCGTTTTTCTATGTGTTTAACTATCAGACGGAAGATGGAAAATTTCCGCAAAGACAAGGTTGCGTTTCTGGAGAAGATCTTCAGTTTGTATTTGGTGCTCCACTGATTCGTACCTTAGGACATTTTAAAAAAAATTACACCCAGCAAGAAGTGGTGCTATCTGAAGCAATTATGACCTATTGGGTGAATTTTGCTAAAAATGGGTAAGTTTCTTGTTAATAAGATTTGTTTTATATAGTAAATTGTAATTTTACATAAAAATTTTCACTTGAAAATCCAAAAATATTATTTAGAACTATATGAACTTAGGGCTGAATTGCATATTTAGAATGTATATTGTTATGTGAATGCTTAAAAAAATATTAAATACAGTCTGCTCTGGTTGCCGATAACTTTGAAAAATTCTTTACAAAATTTATATTGATTTCATACGTTTTATATAACCTTTCGTCTTGAGTGAGAGAATAAAATTTATAAAAATCAATATAATGTAAATTTATTAAGTCAATACAATCGACTGAATATATGTAGCTTTGATAAAATCTGTATGAAACAATAGATTATCAGAGGAAATTTTATCTCTAAATACACGAAGCATTTAAAAACTTGCGAAATTTCTTAATTTTGATCTTATTTTCTCTGTGTTACTTAGAAATATTTAAAATAAAATTGTTAATTTTAAAAACTCATTTCCTTAGAAATTTCTGATAAGATATAAAGAGATATTTAATTTTCGTTAAAAACTCTAAAACTTTGAAATTAAACATACCCTCCGTTTTTGTCCATCATGAAAGATTTTAGTACTCTCCAATACCATTTTCTATAAACAGATTTCTATTTGAAATAAAGGAGAGCTATTTTATCAGCCAGAAACTAATATTAATACTACTAATTATTAATTTAGAAATATTGTTTTATAGTATAACATAATTAAAAATTGTTTCAATTCCTTAAGATTTTTTTTTATAATGTCATTACATTTCATCTTTTTTTTCCAAAATATTAGTTCTGATAAAGTGTACCAAAATTGTATCAGAAGAATTAAAACATTAGAATCAAGAAATACAGGCCAGTTAATTACGCAAAAAGTCTCTCATAAAAACAATTTTAATTTTTTGTTTTCATTTTCGAAACTATTACTACTGGAAAACAAGTATTAGAAAAAATATTTTCTCTGATCACATGTAAATTTAATCAATTTAATTGTTATATTTCAACAGCAGAAGAAGCATTAGAAAACGAAAAGTTCATCGATTCGTTTATGATTGAAGAATTTTTCAAATATTTCATTTCATTTTTTAAAATTAAAAGGCAGTTTTGCAGAAAACATACTTTTTGTTTTGATACTAAAAGTCCTTCTGTGAACCAGTACGCACTTGCATAATTTCTTTTTCGTTTTGAAACACTCATTTATTTCTTTAAAAAGAGAAAAATCAGCTCATTGAGGAAAAAAATAAATTTAAAACTCAAATTAAAATTTAAGACTAAATTTTATCTATTAATCTGTTTTAACACATTAGCTGATTAATAGTTTTAAAATGAACATTAATTGTAGAAAGGAAAACTGAGCAATATTTTTTAGAACAAAATTTTTTTAGCTAAATGTATGAAATGTAATTTCTTAAGAAAAGTTCTGAAATATATTGATTCTAAAGGGGAAAACCCTTAAAACTAAGACGTGAAATATTTTATAGAACCGAATTTTTCAGGCATGCTATACATTATATCAAAACGCATTAAAACATAATAAGCAGTTATTAATTAAAAAAGATTAATCTTCTTCCCTGGCAAATGAATCACTGCAGTTACGTCAAGCTGCAAGGCGATAACAGTGAAATAACCCTGATACACACGAGATGAAAGCAATAAATTACCAGAACAGAAAATAAATTTCATTTTTTATTATTATTTTACAGCAAGTTTCTTGTCTACTTTGGGGTTGTGACACAAATCAGCAGGGTTTAATAAATAGCGTCATTTAATTAATTAATAGATGCTCCAATTTCTAGTTCAAGAAAGAATAAACAAGCCAAATGAAGCAAAAGCCTAGAATTATGTAATTAATGGTTGATTTTTTCTCCCTAGATAGGAAATCTTTATTTTCTTATTTATTCCAATCCCAAGATAAAGGGAAATGCTAGGTGCGGAAAATAAGATATGTGCTTAACTGGGATTAAGGAAGTCGTGCAATTTGTTAATAAACATATTTAATTTTAATACGAAATCTGACAACAATTAAGAATTAAGTCGGTTAATGTAGGTGATTCCATCAGTTAAACTTTTTCTCTCTAAAAACAGTCGCGGTTATGAAAAATGATAGTATTTGTATCTTAATAGTGGATTATAATTTAAAAGCACTTAAAGGTACATTTTCAATATTCCTTACGTGGAAAATAATGGCAGATTTATGAATAAAACATAAAGTAATTAGGGAACTTCTAATTTTACTATATTATCTACGATATGTCTGCAAAATTTACTGATTTTGAATTAATGAAGCAGACTATATTAGGTTATGAGCTTTTATAAATCACTTTTAAATGCTTAAATATCTAAAATGCATTTATCTTTCTTATTTGGATTGAAAAACAATGAGTAAATTCAAATTAGATGTTTTATTTAAATAAAATTGTATAGTTATTCCAGGTACACAAATTTAATGCTGGATGTATAAATAAGATTCTGTTCTTTTTTAGATTAAAGAAAAAAAATTATCATAAAAATTAAAGGCTGATATATTCAAAATATTTTTCTTCTGAAACTACTTATGTGAATTTTTCGAGGAACAAATTTCACAAGGAAAACAGTCTAATTGTTTAGATGTTCATTTTTGATATATGTGTGCTCATTGAACCTCTCTCCAAAAAGGGCATTCTATACGGAAATAGTTGCCTGAAGGAATAGCATCTGGTGAATACAGCGAGTGTATTGGTTCTAGCAGTGTAATGATTCTAAAATTTCTTTCACTTGTATGGAAACATGCGAGGAAACATTGTTGAGTTGGAAATTAACCGTTCATGCCTTTTGTCGTATTCTGGGCCGTCCTCCTTCAATACTCAGTTCATTTTGATCATTGATAGCTTGATTGGATTGTGGCAAATTGAATTTTTTTTGGTTTAACATGTTTTTGTCACGTATATTAAAACCATTATATTGAAATCTCCGGAGCTACGGTTTTCAAGTTGAATTTTATGGAGCACAGTCATCATAAATGTACAACAGCAACGGATGCTACGGTTTTTTTTTTCAATATAACAATATAATATAACTTCTTGCCAATTCTACTTATTTGCCATTTAATGAACTTAATTAAATTAATTGAATTAACTTAATTTCTTTTCTAACCTAAAAATTCTTTCAAATATTAACTAGAAATACCATACTAAGTTATTGCCAAACGTTTTAAATAAAGCTTTAACAGCTTATCCGAAAGCGAGCAGTATTGCTATAACCATCTATTAAAAACTGGCTGAGTCATATTTATGCATCCAATATATGATATATAATCAAAAAAATTATATCTTATTTTTTTTATTTTCAAAAGTTTTTGAATGAGGACACACCAGATGCAATATAGTTTTGCTTATCTCTAGAAATTTTTAACACACTTTTAAAGTCCATCCTAAAATATATTCAAAATAAGCTTTAATCTGATTTCAGCGATCCCAACCCTTTGCAACCCGAGAGACCTCAGGATAGAACAAAGGGAAGATATGAACGAACTTTGTGGCCGAGCTATGACAATATTCACCAGAAATTCATGCTATTGAGTAAGTATTTCAGTATTTAATTCTTTATTATATTCTATACTGAAAAGGAAGATATTCATTAATTAATTCATTCATGCTCTGAATTGTAATTAACATCTTAAGCAATGCAAGTCAAATGTAAAAATGACTTTTATCTAAATATCCTCTCATCGATTAACAATAAGTCAGAGTGAAATCTGTTTTCGATTAATACTTTGGAATATTCTCTTTGTAATCGAAATGCATCGGTCAAGCAGACCTCAGCTACTTCAGCTGATACACATTCTCGTGAGTTTCATTTACGGCGACTTTTAGTTTACTCTCTCCCTTTTAAGCCTTGCATTCATACTACATTTATTCATTCCTTTTGATCGCCTCAAACGTGATAACAAGGTATAATCTGATTACATTAATATGCCATGCTTAGGTCATGATTAATTAATAATTGTTGACTATCGTTTTCTTTGTTTTCCTCAGAAAGTTACTGATCAATGAAATTTTTGAAATTATATAATGAGATCGCGACTGACATTAAAATATATGTCTTTCCATCTCATTCCGATGTGAGGATATGGTAAGATCAGAAATTTCATTTTACTCAGAGTCGAATTTAATTGAGTATGCATAAGTTCTTGCGTAATGCAATATGGATCCGAAAATTAAAGTTTGAATTTATTGCACGGTATTTATTTTAAATGTTCAATATTAGCAAAGCTACAAGCCTTTAGCATTGTGCATCATAAAAGAATTTGTATTTATTATAAAGGAAATATAAGCAGCCGCATTTGTTATCAGTGATATTATGAAACTTTAAATACACAATGCCCATAAACAGCTCGCAATGTTTGGAGGAGCTTGCAGTTAAAACCAATGAACAGATTGAAGCCAAATCCCGTAATCAGACTAGGGTTTAGCTTAGTCAAATTTAATTCAGTTTATATTAATATCCTTTTTTGATGGACAATAGGTTTTTTTAAAAACATATTTCGTAATTTTAAACCACGGTTGAATGAAGCGAATAACTCCCGAGCAGGCAGGTAACAACTCTCCAAATATACTGCACTATACAACCGAAAAGACAATATATAGACTACGGAAGGCATAGAAAAATGGATCTTAAAAAAGCATCAAAACCCCCATAAAGTATTATGCAAATACGGCTAATACTGTATGGGGCTTTTGGGCCAAGTTCCAGCATTTTTATCTCCTAAAAATACTGGAACTGGGCTTGGAGGCACTAATGTCCATTAATAACTTTTCTGTGAGTTTCATTCTGCATATCTTTTATTTCTAAGTATGCAGTTTTTATCACTCGAAGATTAATAAAAGTTTCGTAAACCTTTTTCCTGAGTTTTTTGTAACTCTTGATCCGCTTTCATCTTAACAAAATCAAAATTTTGTTGCCTTTTTGGCAGATATTATCTATACAGGCCTTATATATATATATATATATATATATATATATATATATATATATATAT
>JAPMOQ010013963.1:774164-841133 GCA_026543055.1 Argiope trifasciata
TATATATATATAT
The DNA here is from genome assembly GCA_026543055.1 of Argiope trifasciata. Classification (NCBI taxonomy): domain Eukaryota; kingdom Metazoa; phylum Arthropoda; class Arachnida; order Araneae; family Araneidae; genus Argiope; species Argiope trifasciata. Next base: position 774,178 of record JAPMOQ010013963.1, read on the forward strand.
ATATATATATATATATATATATATATATATATATGTCAGAGTTACACTCTCCCCGTATACGCATCTATTGTAAGCTGAATAACAACCGTTATGACAGATTGGTGGTGGAAACTAAGAACGAGTCTTAGTGACCATCACTGATTTCAGAACAGTTTCTTCCCTAAAATGTCATTTCAGTCATGGAAAAGGATTAATCTTCACCCCGCAGTCTTAATGCATATATTGGAAAGCCTCACACAGATTCCACTGGAGAGGGCATCATACAAATAGATTTTCCTCCTTATGTCTGAAGCACCCCTCGGTGTGATGTATGTGCATAGAAGAAGCAAATATTTAAAAAAATCGTTCGACAAATATATATATATATGTAAAACCCAGAGCAGTATTTTTCTTTGAAAATTAATCTAGCTCTTACAATTTTGTTTATGTTAGAGATTTATACTTAACTAATGTCTATTTTTCTTAGCTGGGGCGAAACCTAAAGTTCGAGATCACTATCATGCACACCGTCTTTCTTTTTGGCTGAATCTATTTCCTCAACTGCATGCTGCTACATCTGGGGCTGTTTCTCCAGAACATCATCTTCTGGATGATCATGACAACCTTGACTCTTACGACGGAACTGTACGTCAAGTACCTTTCGCCTTTTTGAAGTCAGCAAACGACGCTCCCACAGAAGCATCAACAAAAAGCTCAACAACTTCGAAATCGACATCGGCCAGCTCTCTTTTAAGCACGATACAACCCGATTACCAAGTACCCACCGAAAACGTTACAACACCTGTGACCACCACCGTGAATACCACAGATGCTCCAGCAGTAGTAATGACACAGAGTTCCTTCTCTGCTGCTCTAAGTGTAACAATAGCCGTAGGAGCATCCCTTGTGATATTAAATGTCCTAATTTTTGCGGGTATTTATTATCAACGGGATAGGACCAGGGCTGAAGAGAATCAGCAGAAAAGGATTTTGACGGTAAGTTTAAATATTACTACCTCTGGAATTCTAATTACTTGTGGATTCTTTTCCAGTCATTTTGTCAGTCGCTGAAGGTTTTCCTCAGTTCCCGATTCTATCACCTCGAAAGAATGTAAGTTGGAATGCTGTTTAGAATTAAAAGTTCGAGGCTTTAGGACTGTTGCTGTTTTAGGACTGATGAGCTTGTTTTTGTTTTTATTCATCTCAAGTTGGGAATTTCTTAGCTGCTGTTGTGGTTTTTCTTATTATAATCTTCAAGCTTAAGAATACCATTCATTGAAAGAAATATAGATAAACGTAAGATTATTTTGCGCATCAATACGGATAACTTATCTATAATTTAAAAAAAAAAACTTCATAAATAGCCATAGGTTCAGTTTTTTTTTTTTTTTTTTTTTTTTCTGAAAACAATTCAGGCACATTCCTAAATTTCTTCAAATGGTTCATCCTTCGTTCAGATACAGTCCTACATTTCTTCTTAATTAAATACATTTTCACATCCCACTTACTTGGTAAAATGACTATTTACTGATAAAAGAAAAAAAAACTTTCATCCGATAAATAAGAACATGTTTTGGGATTCAAAATATATATTAAAAAAAGGTTCGAGTTGTTTGGTGAATCAAATGATAGTAGATACAATTTGAATGTTTTAGGGTATAAAATTCGAACTGTTTATTAATTCGTATATAAATCTTTAGTATATTCCGAAATTATTTATTTGATTTTTTGCATTTTAGTAATTAGTATAATAATTTTTTCCAGTTCCTTATATCTTTATTTTATTTCAGAATATCTGTAATTAAAATATACTTACCTAATTCTATAAATTTTCTATAGTAAAAATATGTTTTCAAATAAAAACAGATATAAGCTTTCAATCATCTCATTTGAGGAAATCCCTTTTATTAACATCACATAATTGCTATTATTAATCTTTGTCTCAAATGCTTACTAGAATTTTCAATGAAAAGTAATCAGATAAGTTATTATTAAAGGAAAACTCAATCAGATTCAAATAAATAAGCTTCATGTTTCTTGAAATCTTTAATATATGTATACTAACAAAATATTTTATTTCTTTACAATATAACTGATTATATAACTTATAACTGATTTCTAATGCTCGCAGTTTATTATATCGTGTATCTTTGAGCGTAGAATTTCCTTGCCGATTTACGCCTTCAAAAATGCAAATAATAACATTTATGATCAATTTCTTCTTTCAATAATTTTCGAGGTAAAAATATGGGTTTTTTGACATCCAATATATGACTTCAAGTTTAAGAAAGGGTTTTAAAATCAGTACATTCGTTGTTTTATCATGTTTGCTGAAAGAGGAATCCCTCTGCACCTTTACCTATTAAAAAATGCTGGCGTAGTCTGGCATAGCCTGATTGATTAGGCGTTGGATTCGCCTTTCTTCGGTTGTGAGTTAGAATTCTCCAGCCGAGCACTCTCCCTGTGTGGTGGGGACTAGCGGACGCACAAATCTGTCCTTGTCTCAAAGACCTCAACTGGAAGGACTGGAGCAAAGGTGATCGTTCTCTGATTCACATTTAAATTGCGATTTTTGAATAAATAAATGAATGTAATGCATGAAGGTAGTTCGCCCCGTGAAAAGATTTGTGACACCTAAGTATCTACGTCGTTCTCATGTATTTATATGGCACATCTAAAAAATAAGAGACTTAAAAATTTCGGTTCCAAATCGCTGACTTAGTCAACGGGCTTGTCATTGTCAAGTACCTTCAGAAACAACAACAACAATGCAGACAGTATATTTTTTCTTACTCCTAATCATTTGCAAAGTTCAAATATCTACATATTAATGTCAAAATGATAGCTAGTATTAAAATTAATTATTTCTAAATATTTTTTAAAGAAATTTTGAGACATGTTAGATTCTGTATTAATATCTAACAACAAAATACCACAACTAGCAATTGAATACAAAAAAAAAATGCTAAGAAATAACAATACAAGTATCGAAGCTTTATTTTTCTTTTCAAACTTTTTTGTCTCTTTCTTCTCCTTTTTGAATTCTTTTTATTCCCTTTACATCTTCCTTCTTATATGAGGCTAATCACGTCTGTTGAATAACATGGCTTCCATTTTTACCCCTAAAACAATTATAAAAACATAAACAGCACTAGAAGGCCATCACTAAATGCAATAAATCTCGGAGTTGTCATAGAATTTAAATAAAAGTATCTTAATCCTTAAATTATTTCCAAGATTTATTTTCAGCGTTACGGATTGTTTGTGGAATCGCTCAGTACTTTTTAAAGTCTAGTTTTAACATCTGATTTCACACTAAGTTGAAAAAGAAAACGAACTGGCTGTAGTCCAACTACTTTGAAATGATCGATGCGGGTGGCTGATCAAATGCTCTTCTAGTTTGTATTCATTTTTCAAAGCTTGACAGTATGAGATGATTTACTTCTTTGAGCTGTAGTTCTTAGAATGTGTATGCTTCAAGAGAATTTTGCAATATAAAGGCCAGGTGTATAAGTCTTGCATTTTATATTGTGGGCATGTAAGAAATTATTAAATGAAAAATGTTGCAATTGTTTTAAAATTAATTTTAAGTTAAATTTTATGAACTGCTAATTAATCTCCGTTTATTTTATTTTTTTTCTCTTGTAAATATTTGGCATTACAAGCATAATGATATTCAATGTACTTCATAAAAGGTATAAAGAAATAGTTATGGCTTAATGGTAAAGGTTTAAGATACAATTAAAGGTTTTTAGCTAATCAAAATATAGGTGTTCAGATATCACTACTAAGAATGAAATTAGATAAACAGACGATATATGGCGATATATAAGTGTGATTATAAATTCTTGCTATTTAATAAGAGAAGCAACTGCCTTTTTAAATAAATCAATGGAAGTCGGTTTATAAAAAATAAATAAAAGTACTAAAGCGAGTCATACGTGTTTAATAATTAATGAACGTTTTAAAATGTCTATAAATGTGTTAAGAAGTTGCATTTGTTAATTTATATGCTTTAAATGATCGTACAGCATTTCGTATCTGACGCGAAGAGAGATACTGCGAAAGGAGTAATAAGGACGAAAATCAAAAATCAGAAATTTTTCATTGAAATGTTAGTTGTGAAATATAGCTGCTAAGCACGCATTTTTGTGTTAAAATGTGCCTTAACTTTTAATCATTCAAGTAGTTAACTTTATGAGCTTAAAATCACTTTGAGATTACATATAACGAAGATAATGTATAAAAAGTATTAAAAAGGTTGACGGTTTTCTTTTCCCTTATTATCAGGAATTTTATCTTAAGAAATAAAAACTGTGCTATTTTACAATTGCTTTTGACCAGTGTATTTAATAGAAAAGAAAAGGAGCATCGCTTTTCAGGTTTCTCTCTTTCATTTCTTTTATTTCACTAAGCTTTTAAGCCACATTCTTATGCTGCATTTCTTTCTTTTGTTAAATTAAACAGTTCTCAACTAGAAACTATAATTTTTATTTCAAAAAACAAAAAAAGAAATACCATTTTTTTTTTCCTGTGTGAATCCCCGAATTAACAATGATTCTGAAAATTCAGATACTTTTAGGCTAAATTTCTGAAATGCAAAATCGCTTTTTCGAACTAGCTTTCTAATAATTTTACATATATTTTCTATCATATAAACTTGAAAAGTAAACTAATTTAAATTGGATATGAAATTTAGAGACAATTATTATATTCTTTTTATCTTACCAAAATTATTATAGCATTTGTTTATTACTATCAAGCATTTAGCAAATTTTGCTTATATTTCTTTTCGTTTATTTTCAGCAAAATGCCATTGACGCTACTTTGGAATCCGCAGCTGTGGTAAACTTGAAATCGGCTAACCTTCGAGCTCCTCCCCCATCACCTGTATGCCAGACCATACAACAGCAACAAGAGTTAACACTTCATCCTCCACCTCAGAGACTTCACCATCCTCATAAGGCTCCAGGGAAACCCATTGGCATACCTAAACCACCCCAACTTCAAAAAGAGAGCTTAGCCGACGTGCAAGGCCTGATGAATCAGGGGGTTGCTACAATGACCAAAAAGTCCCCAGCACAACAGCTCAGACAGAGCGCGCAGGTTCATCAGCCACAAAGTAACTTAAAGCTTTAAGAGGATCGTCAGTACATTGATCTTGTGACACACTTAAGTTGTTGAACTTGAGATGTACCGAGGTAAATATATATGTGTTCTCTTTATTTTGTATGCAATGTAATCATAAATATTTTCCCTGACTATAAACAAATTACAAAATATATAAAATGTTGTAAAATCTTAAATATGGTATAGTCATGCTCTTAATATTTTTAAATCACCAATTAACGTGCCGGCATTCTGGCTTAGGAGTAGCGCGTCTTCGGCGTGACTGGTTCGAGTCTTGGTTCGGGCATGGTTGTTCTTCCCCATTCTGTGAGATGCGTGAATGAGCCCCCTTCCCCTTAAAAAGTGGTTGTGCAAGTGAATGTGCGTGTGTATTTGTCATCTTCATTTGAGTTAGTAGTCACACTTCTGCCTTCAGGTGCTCAGGTATCTTTGCCCTCAGAAGCCCCCGCATCCCCTTTCCGTGTTAACACAGACATGACATCATCATCACCAGATAGCGCAACTGTTGAAGAAATAGTTATTTTATTTTCCATTGTTATCGAAATGGTGCAAACGGAGGTAAATTTTATTCCATGAATTCAAAGCCACTTTTACTGTTCTTATAAGTATTGGGATTACATAAACGACAGAGTGTGACATAAATGACAGAGATGAAGATATTGATATGCTTAAACTACAGATCACAGATGCTGCATGAAAGCTGAAATGTTCGATCATACATGAAGATAGTTTGAATACCACCTTGCTTTTCTTCAAACTACCAAGGGTGGTACATTAAAATTTATTGACTTTCATAACAATCGTTCATTTAAAAACTTTAGCATTTAGCATATGATTATTTCAACTTATTATAAGATTTAAATAAAATATTTTAATGATTTTTTACAATAATATTTCGTACTATAGAAACAATTTTGTGACCACCCTATATAATAAACCTGTCATATGCATGAAATGTCAATCCATGACTCAAGATAATGATGAAATTAAAAAGCAGTTGTTTGAAAGAACAAAAAAATCTGATGGGATATATGCAGAGATTTACATATTTCATGATACAGGGGAAGAAATATAATTTTAATTGAAATTTTAGTCACCAAATGACAAATTTTACCTAAAATTAAAAAAGCAAAAATAATCATCGATTGTAATGGCCCTGGAAATGTAAAAATATCACTTTCTGGATTTACTGCCCCTTACTATATCTTGTTGCTTTTTTGTTGTTTGTAAAGTTTCTTTAGATAATTAAATCCGAATGAAAGCTATATTCATTTTGCTGTTTCAAAATTTCATGATCGAAAATTGTAATTTTAAACTAAAAAAGAATAACAATAAATAATAAAGTGCTTGAAAACTTTATTTAAGTTGGTGTAAATACAGACTTTTAAAATTAATTATATTATTATTTTTTTAATATTTATTCTATTATTTTTTTATTATTTAAGTAATTTTATATCACAGTTGTTGGATATAACATAATGCATTTAATATCGATCACTCAAATTTCATAAATTAATAGCTCAAAAATTACATTGCAGAACAGAATATTTTGAATTACATTTCTTGTTTAGTTGCTATTTGCTTCACTTTCGGTTAAAGGCACAAACTTCCAACGAATTATCTTGGAAAGGAAAAGTAAATAAAAAAAACTTTTAAAAGCAAGCCTTTACGGCGAGCAAAAAAATTGTTTAAAAACTTATACTGACTATAACTGACGGATAAACAATTTTTAATTACTTCAATTTATAACTAGGTTCTTAAGAAAAACTTATTATCTATAAAGGGAGTTGAAAGTTCTTTTACTATGGACGTTCTTTCCAGATGCCGTTGGAGAGTAGGGCTGAGTTAAAAACTCAGACCATTCTGACGTTGAGAGGACAGTGGACAGTAAATACAGTGCAAAAAGTATTGCATTTTTTTCTAATTAGAAAGAAGAATTAAAAAATGGGTTGAAACATTGTTCCATTCATTGAGGAAGGACCGAGACTTTGGACCTTCGTAATTAATCCCAGTGATGTAACTGGATCTGACACTAATGACTATGTACAGTTTTCTGGCATCTTGCCACAAGAATCCAGCAATTGCTGGGGAGGGGGAATGACAGCTTTTCCATTAAACAATAGAATAAAAGAACATGATCCAAGCCTCTTTTTTGCTCATTTAATTTTCGGAGAAGGTCATTCGTATTTCTCAGTAGTTTCGCAAAAAAAAAATCTTATGAATCAGAGGGCAAAGGCCGCAAATGAAATCAAAACTAAAACTAATAAAAATGAAGTCGATATTTTTTTTTCCTAATACTAGGGATAAATATGATGTAGTGGAGTTACACAAAGATAAAAAAAAATTGGCGATGAGTTTTTTCTCTCTCTTTTGTCACTTTTCTTTATTGGCACAAGGGAAAAAAACAGCATATAAATGAATAGCAAATGCCTTTTAATCAGTCATCTGTGTTATTCGGTTTATTCTATTGGATTTTTTCAGAGTTGGTTCACTGTATGCATGATGAACGTATCGTAAAAGACTGAAATAAAAAGTTGAATAAGCTTTATACGTGAATACACCCTCGTTGTTTTTATTACGTAGCTATACAAAATGCTTGATTTACGTCTTCTTCCAAAAGTCTTTCACTCAAAAAGAAGTTTTTCGCGCATCAATATGTATGAAATATAGAATTTTTTAAATCAAATTTTTAAAAGCCTTCATCAGATGCTTTTATACAAACAAATATCAATAAATCAAGTAAGATCGATGAATTTAAAAATTTATTGAAAAATTTTATTTTAAAGCAAATTGAAAAAGTATAAGTAAGCAAATTGAAAAGTATTTGGAAATATTATAGATTATGGCTATTTTTATGTGTAAATAACTTTTAAAACAATCTGTCTATATACATTACAATAAAATAACTTTGCACGATTTAATAAATTAGAATCTTTTCAATCATTGGCATAAAATAAGCTATTTTATCAAAATTTATCAAAAATTAAGAAGATTCCAAATAATTTTATAAGTTGATAATAAATATTTCTCATTGAATTAAAAACAGCATTTGATAAAATTGTTTAAAATATTTTTTAAGGATTGTAATGCTTCTATCAAATTCTGTAATTTGTATGAGTTTTTTTGGAATTTGATGGAAAGATTTCGGCAAAATTAGCATTTCTAAATTTATATGCTTTTATGAAATGAACTCCTCTAATTGCAGATTAACTTTTTTTTTTAAAAAAAAAGCATAATGATAGCTTTTATACATTGCTAATTCCTTAGTTAAAAATGTTACCCATTATTTGTTGCCAGTCACTTGGCCTAGGGGCAGAACGCCTTCCCCTTGATCTGGGCGTCCCTTTTTCAATTCCTTATTTGGACAAAGTTGTTCCCTACCCTATCTGTGAGATGTGTGAAAGAGCCCCATTGTTGTACGAGGTTGTACAAGTGTGTGTGTGAGTGTTAACTTCCTGGTTTGGTCATGGGTATTCCCTGCCTTGTGTTCTATTTATGAGGTGTGTGAAAGAGCCCTCTGTAAAAGGGGGTTGTGGAAGAAAGTGAGAGAAGTGCCATTTACATATGAGCTAGATGTCAGACTTCAGCCCTCTGATGCTCAGGGGTCATTACCCTGAGAAGCTACTTCACCCCCTTTCTGCTGTAACGTGGACACGACATCATGACACCCGTTTTGTTTTATGCATTCCTCCTCGTTTTGTCTGATTAGGATATGCTTTGCCATTACAACTTAATGTTGTATCATGTATTGCCTCATACTTAATTACATTTTATTAAGCTACACCTAAAAACATAAATAAAAGAACATTTTCTCGGATATTCATATCGCATCTATCAAAATAAAATTCAACAGTTACTTTTTTATTGTACGATCTATATAACTACGTAAATTCGTCATCATTTATATGAATACAGATAACTATTATAAGATTAAATTTTAGAAAAAATCAAAACCTGCATTTTGGCATTATTGAAAAAAGTATCGGAGTCGACATCTGATTAATATAAATATATAAAAAAAGAATTTTATACATATAATCAATAAAAGCAATCAAAACACTTTTTTGGCTCAAGGGTACAAATAATATTATTATGATTTTTTATTGAATTTAAAAGTTACATTGTTTTATTTAATTGAGTATAAAAGTCTTGAAAATAGATTTCCAGATATTTCTGATCATCACAATAATTTATGCAAATAACTGCTTTTTTAATTAAGTGATCTAAGAGCTTTTTTTTATTTACAAACAATTGATTTGGTAAATAATTTTGAAAAAATAGTATCAAATAAATAAATATTGTGTATGAAACATATAAAATAACTTTTTAGTCTTATTGGATTTTAATTCTAAATTATTATTTTTTTCATTTTAAAAATATATTCAACTCTTTTGAAAATTAAAAAAAAAATTCGATGAAATCTTATGATACATTTATTAATGTTAAGCGTATAGTTCCGGTTTTTCAAAGAAATTCTACTTATTTTCAGAAATGCCCTGATAAATTGAGCTCAAGTATATAATAGATTAATAATAATACTATTTAACTAGTTAAGCTATGAATTAATTAGCCGTTCTATGAAGTAATTAAATATTGAAAGACAAAATTTAGAATAAATAATTTAAATGAATTAAATAGCATGCAAAAGTTTATTAATGTAAAGACAAAATAAAGCCATTTATTACTACTGACATTACTATAATGGTACTTAGAATCCTTCATAATCCTTTAAAATAAAATTATTCTTCTTTAAATAAAGGCATTTTTCTACCCTTTCCATTTCATTTTTAAAAACTCTTGACTTCATAGATTTTCAAATTAGAAACAGTTAGTAAAACAGCTTATATATCGCGATGATGTAGGTACTAAAAGGTATCAGAATTAATATTGCTAATTATTTTACTTTTGAGCTAGGGGTATATAGTTCAATAAATTAGTTAGGTTAATAAATAGTATTTATGTTAGATAAATAGCTAGGAATAATAAAAACGAAATTTAGGCTCTAGATGACCTAATAAACAATAAAAACGAATTTCATATTTAAAAACATTTAATTCAACGAAAATTGTATTAAGACGATGCATTTCAATGAAACATTTAAATAAAATTTAAATAAATAAATGTCATTTCTTAATTTCCTCTTTTAAGAAAAATACATGTTATTCCATATTTTAAGAGCTTGATTAGGAATAAGTTTTTTTTTAACAAAAGATATACATATACATTACTTAAAATAATCTCATTTTTTTGAAGCGTTAAAAAAAGAATCCATTTCATCCGCTTTTATTCAGAAATAATTAAGTATAAAATATTTGACTCATACCAAGTCCTTTTCCAGCACCATTAAAAAAAACCAAAGTTCTTTCTTTATGAATTGGAAATTTTTATCATATAATCACATGCATATCACTTTAACATCAATGCTACTGGCATACTTTATTGGTGTAAAGAAGCAATTTAATACCCTGGAAAATTGTAGAATCGCGTAATTTTTCAATTTCCCTGCTATCTTTAAAACGCTTGGATCTCTGCCAGTCATTCGAGAAAAGTGGTTTTGACCGGGAAAGAAACTCTTTTTACTCTCTATCTTAAGCTCGTCGTCAGATTTAAATTCATCTGCTTTAGCATGGAAAGATATCAAACCTTTCAAGCAGAATACAAATGGAAACAATTTTAGCAATTGGAGTCGAAGCCATTCAGATTTTTATTTTCCAATAAAAACTCCGTTTCAAAACAAAGGGAGTAAAAATAATTTTTTGAAATATATACAGGACTTTTTATTTGAAAGCACAGTTTTAGAAACTTATATGATTAGGTCTACATTTTCATTATGCCTATTTAAAATATATATGAGAACAGTTTAATTATTTCGAAATTTATCTGCAAAACATAATACTCTTGGGTGGTAAAAAACATATTATTAATCTTTTAAACCATTTTCTTTTGCTTTAAAAGAATTGCGTGGAAAAAATATATTAGGGTGTCCCATAAGTTGCATCCCTATTTCTAATATGAAATGATTTTATTTAATGAAAATATTTACTATTTAAGATATAATTAATTTTTTGTAAAAGAACCCTTTTGTTGCATTACTTTCTTCCGTCCCTCAAGAAACCTTATTTTACCTTCTTTTCAAAATTGTTGTTTTTTGGGCTGGAAATAATCCTTCAGGTAAGTTTTTATTTCACTGGTGAATTTACAGCTTTTATCGCAAAGAAAGTTTTTGAAGTACAGAAGGAATTAATTATCAGATGGAGCGAGATCTGGAAAGTATGTTAGATGTGGTAAAACATCTAATCAAACTGTAGAAACTGTATAAGAGCTCATCACTTACGAATAGCGTAATGTGTGGCCGCACGCTGTTATGATGAAAACCAACGCCTCGTCGGTTCGTTAATTCTGGACGTTGATCCATTTGAAGACAGTATTTCGTAGAATTTATTGTTTTGGAAGGAGTTCGTTGAAAATTGCGCCTTTCCAATGCCACCAAATAAACAAAAGAATGTTTTAGGGATGTAGCCCCGTCTTTGTGACAGTTGAAGCTGTCGTAAGACTGAAACGGATGATATAAACGGCTCATAGATAAGTCTGCATGTTTGCTCCGGCAAAGCCAAATTTTTTGGTAAAGTGGAATAATGAGTATTTTACTTAGAATGGGGAATATCTTACTAAAGGTCATACTATCTGATATACTAGACACTGTTTGAGATTAAAATCTTTCCATGTATAATAACTTAAATTTTTATTTTAATTTATTATTTTATTTTATTAGTTTTTTAAATTTATATTTTAACTTAAAAAAATACTTTTCCATAAAATGTCGTAATATACAATGTCATTTTCAAGACATATCTATTGAGATAAAACAGAAACTTTAAAAAGTATTGATGGAGTAGTTAAATTACAGCTTTTCTCAACGCAATAGTATAGAACTATTTCTTTTTTTAAAATCCCCAGTCTTAACTTTTCTAAATAGTAATAAAAATAGAAGAAAAAATTGCACGAAGAAATTGATATCTTTGAAAGGTTGACATTTTTAATTTTAAGTCTTTGTATAATTTTTTTCGGAAAAATTTTCTCCGAAGTCTCTATAGAATGAGTGTAACATATTGGTTAATTTTTCATCAACTGCGGCCACTACTTTCGTCGAACACTTGTTTCTTTTGATAGTTAGTTGTTTCCTTTCCTTGCCTTTGTTTGAGCGACTAACTTATGTCTACTTTGACAAGTATCAAATCAATAATTTAAAACGAATGAAAATTTGGAAGATATCTATTGTCATGAAGCAACCGGTGTCCTGCATTAGGGGTTAGCGCATCTTCCCCGTAATCTGGGCGCTCTGTATTCGAGTCCTTATTCAGGCATGGTTGCTCCTTAGTTTGTGTTCTATCCGTGAAGTGTGTGAAAGAGCCATCCTGTTAAAAGGCGTTGCGCAAGCGAGTGTGTGAGTGACATCTTCACTTAAGCTAGAAGTCATACTTTTGCCCTCTGGTAACCCGGGGAGGGGAGCACCTCTAATTGGGGATAAGATGCTTCCCGCATGGTGCTGAAATCTCGTGAACATTGTGGGAGCAATAAAGGTAGAGCATACGGCTCCTCCCCTCGATGATGAGACATAATTCCTGCGGAGAGGGTTGTAACATGGCCAGCGATGGAACTCAACCACAGTTCCCGCCAGAGTTGCTGTAGCAGCAGTCCGGTCATTCAGTATTGTGCCTTCGGGCGGTACGGAGAGTCAGTAATAAGAATTCTGCCCTTTGGTGCTCTGATGTTCTTACTCTCAGACGCTATTGCAGAAACTCAACTTTAGTCTCTGACTTCTTCATCGGGCTTGTCTGTAGCAAGTACCTTTAAGTAACAACAATGAAATAGAAATTCAAGAAAATAATAATAGTTCAAAGTTAGTTTAAATTTAACGATTAAAATTATTTTTAATTTATCAACAGCTGAAAGAGCTATTTCAAAAATATGAAAATGTTATAATTAAAATAGTAAAATTTTGAATTTTAAGTTGGTTTAAAATATTTCTTTAGAGATAATTTCGTTTAAAGGTTGTGAAGAAAAACAATGAAATTTTAACTAATATCTTGTTGACTGAATATTTAATAAATCTTTAACCTTCGAAAAGTTTACAATATTGTTTTTTTTTTGTTTTGTTTTAAATAACCATTCTACAAAATTTAGTTCAATTCGAACCAGTTGCTTAGGAGGATATGAAGAATATATAAACATACCCCGCAATAACTTTTATTTACATTAAGAAATGACATGAGGAACAAAAATAATAATGACTCTAAAAATCAAGTTTCTAGTTAAGTTTATGTCTTATAGGCCAGCTGAAAATAATTTCAGTCTGGGAAATCGTACATTTCGAGTGAATTGTAATTCAACATAATAAATTGTTTAAAAGACGCGATAGAATTTACTTCAATTTAGTGACTTTCGTATATTGAGAAAGTTGTATCAGTGGGGTTGATTTCCAAATGAATTTGAAAAATCAGTATTACACAGTTTTTTAAAATCTAAAATATATATAATTTCCATCAGAAAATCTAGTTAAATATCACTTCAATAGATTCCCTGAATGTGCTAGTTTTCAGATTAGTTCGATTAATGTCCTAATATGATAGCAATAATTTGATAGCAACATTAATTAACTAATTTGATAGCAACATTAAATTATTAAGGGCCTTTTAAATTAGAACCCATATCAGACGACGGGAACATCTCCTGAACTGGTATCGACACTCCGAGACTTCACACCAACGAGAGGATGTTTGACCCAAAACATTAGGTGTAATGTTCACCAACCCCGCATACACGACGAATTTTAAGTGGAGTGGGGTTTCGAGGTATGAAATACTATGATTTGAATTTTAGCAAAGGTACACTGATTGAATAAACGTACATCAACCTAAATTTTTAAAGTAACGATAAACAAATAAAGATTAGTTCAATGATAAGATACATTGCTTTAGATAAGACGATGAAAATAGTTAGTTTAAAAATCTTAACGTATGAAATCGAATACTACTTAAACGGAGTAAAGGAAAAATTCACATGAAACCAAATCAAAAGTTCGGAAAAATCATTGTGGATGGCTAAAAAAATCAATGTTCTTGACTCTCAATGCGTTGCATTAGTAATAAACTTTGAATCCCTACCCATCGCAATGCGGAAAAATTAAAAACGAAGACCTCACTAACCAGTTCTACCGTAAAACTTGTCTAGTGCATAACATATGTCCAGCACTGTCAAAACCATTAAACTGAAGATTCTTTCAAAGTTCTCTCTTCTTGCTTTGTCATCGGCGTGTTTAAACATATTTCTTGGGGCATAAACAACTAAATGTCTGTCTAGTGGTTATATATTGAAAAACAACAGATTAATGTGGATTTTATAGAATGAATAAACCTAATATGAGAAATTGATTTCATTATCTGCTACAATTTTAAGAATACTGTCTAATTTATTTCTTAACCATTAAATTGAATTACTGTGCTGGAAATGCGATGAATGATCGATTTATGTACACTATCAACTTAATAGTACTTCCACTTAATGGGTTCAATTGTGTTAATAATTCTTGACACTGGATTCTGGTTAATTGTCCTGTAATTATCAGCTTATTTTTAAATTGTAGTATTCAGGAATGAACAGGCAAAAAAATGCAAATAGGTCTGAATAAGTCTGAGCTCAAAACGATTATTTCTCTAATTATTAGATTATCCTTCCAGAAATCTTCATATCCCCGAAAATGCACGCACTTCTAGGGTTGGATTTCTGGATACCCTTCTCCTATAAAGTTTTTAGTATCCGTCTTTGCCAGCTCAGCTTTCGATGATCGCACCAAAAGATGTTTATATGATATAATTTTAAAACTTTTACATGCAATTAACTTTATTCAGTAAGCATTTGACTGGATATTCAAACATTGTTTCTTTACCTGAAAGTGATTATGGTTAGATATAATCATAATCCGATCTAGCCGTCTCTACATCAAACCATTTGTGAATAAAGATGGATTCACACTGATCTAGCAACAAACCATTAGTAAGACCACGATTGTACAGAAACTGTACTGTAGCAAGTACTGATCTCTTTGAGACAGGAATTTTCTCTTGTCCGCTCGCTCAGCACATGCGTTATCTTCTAACATGCGTGTCTTACTGAAATCTTGTAGTTAGCTGAGTCTAAACCTAACTTAATTGACCATTAGACGTAATTAAGTGATTAGTTCGGATACCGGTGTACACTAAATTACTTTAATTTTACGTGAGTTGTTCGTAATTTGAGCTATTATTAATTACACGAATTTAAATCTCTAAAATTATTATGCTCATTAATGATTTTTTCGTTACTCAATCACGGACTTATGACAGTTGAATAATGCAGATAAACTTATCAAGTACAAATTTATAGCAGCTAGGCGAAAAGTAATAATAACTGCGTATCGAAGTAGCCTAGTTGTCATTTCTAGAACTTCGAAATAGGAATATTCCAGGTTTGAATTCCGAATGGACAAAAGAACAGGCTTGCAAGACAGACTGGTACACTTTATATTTAAAGTCGAGCATAAAACATTTTCCATTTGTTATGATGTGGAAATTTCAAGGAGGGCTTTCCACTTAGTTGTTGTTCTTATCATCTGGTAATTCTTATCAATAAGAGGTCGTCTTAAAATGCTGGTTGACAATATAACTAAACCAAATCAACGAAAGTATAATTCCGGGGTTTATTAAAAGAATAGAATTCATTTTAATGATTTCTTTTTAAAATTCATGTCTAGAAGATAACTTTCTAAAAAATTCTAAGATTGAGATGGGTTTTTCTTCAGGTTATTACTGTAAAAGTGAAAGCAGATATCATTTAAACAAGATTTTTTGAAGTACAGAACAAAAAAACTATTCGTATCATTTTATTCAATTATCTTAAAAACCTTTTCTGAGAATCTTACAAAAAAGAGACAATTTATGTAAGAATATATAGATATAAATAATTAAATGTGTAACTTAATGTTTTTATAGTACGTTTTTAAAGAATACATTTCAAATGTATCTAAAAAAATAATTTTCTAATAGAAAGGTTTATTTAATTTACAAAAAGAATTTTTTCAAAGAAATATTTTTGTTACGGAATATAAGCTGGAATCAAACGAGCCTTCAAACATAAGTTTGTATAATAATAAAAATCAAGGGTAATTTTCTTTGTTTTCATAAGATATTTAGACTCTAATCCATTGTCATTATTTATTCTACAACTTTGATACTAAGCACTTTTTATTTCTTATCTTGATAAAATAAATAAATAAATAAATTCTTTGTTAGAGGAATGTACATATTTCTTCTTTAATAAAACTGAGTACAAGATGCAGAAAATTCAGAAACACAAAAGCTTCTTTAAAATGTATTTTTTAAAAAATGAATAGCTCAGTTTTCCCCTTTTACTGGAATCTGAATATTTATTCAATTTCATTTCATAACTTCCACTTGCAAAAACATAGTAAAATTACCCGCAACAAAGCAATCTTTTTAATAATTTTATCATACAAGCCTTATTCGAGTTCGTATTCAGAAAATAATAAACGTTCCTCATAAATGAAACCTTTCCTTAAAAGATACGAAAAATTAAAGTCAGATTTTGAATCAATGTTGAATTAAATTATAATACTAAGAATAAGAATACCACAACTTTATACATGGTTATTGAATAGAAACATTCAAGACTTTTTTTACCGATTTTTGTAGTTTGCCTAAATTTACTTTCATCATCTCTATTATATAAAATACGATTATCGAAATCATTCAGGTTTAAAAAAACAAGTTTTTCAAACGCAATATCTGAAAACTTTATTATTCATCTTTATAATATATGCAAAAAATATCCACGAATCTTTTCATAAGATATAGCTCAAGTTCTACAAAAATATTAGAATAAAAACTCGATGTTTACTTTAAAGGCTTTTTTATTTGGTTGAGCATGATCACAAATAAACAAATTGCATAACTTGGAAAATAAATATGATAAAAGAAGGAAGATAAATTTTACACTGAGTGCATTCGTTTACTTTCTCTATATCGAACTTAATGATGAATAAAATACTGGGTTTTTTTCTCTTTCAAACTACAAATGTTTCGCTTATAAATTTAACAAGCAACTGCAGTATCCCCTTCTGGTTTCAGTTCCAAAAAGGGAGAGTTCCTACTTCATTTTTTTTTTCTTAACCTTTATATGTATCGTTTTTCAGCGTAGCCAAACAAGTGTACAAAAAATTTTCCGCTGATAAAATTTTTAAAAAAATAAACTAAAATGTGATCGAAAATACAATTGAGATTAGATTGAGTTAGCTGGAAGTGGAAAAAAAATTGAAAACAAAAATAAATGAAGAAATGCAGCGCATGTGTACGCAAAGAAAAAACCATTAGAACAAAAAATATAACCATTGCAGTAGCAGGCGCATTATGTTGAAAATTTTACCAAGCCAGCAAAAATGAAATGTTAAAAATAATTGAACAAAGCAGGGAAAAGTGAAGAAGTTGGTAACACGTTTAACGCCCTATCATTCACCAAGTAACGAAAAATGAAGCAAGTTAGAGAGTTATGAAATTGGTTTCGGATAATACCAGGAATTACTTTTCTGTTTTGCTGCAACTCGGAGAACAAAAGATAGGACTATTTATTACTTGTCAGATATGAAAATAACGGAAGAGAGTCATTATATCACCGCCATTTGTATCCATAAAAATTATTTTTATATCTTCGTGATTTTTCCTATTTGTGATTATCGCAATATTTTGTTTCTCTCGCATTTATATTTTCCAGGAAATAAATGTATAGTTATGGTAATAAGAATCAACATGAAGAAAAACAATACGCTACATAAATTTGTGCACTAACTTTTGCAAGAATTCTATGCATATTTTCTGATTTTTTTAAAAACTGTTGAGCATAGTTTCTAATTTTTTTTCTTTACATAACTGTAATGCGTATTTAGTTCATTAATTCAGTGCTCAATGATAGGATGTAAATAAAAAAGGTGAAATGAATTTAATTTAAAAATATGCATTAGATATCAATTTTTTGAACCTGTCGAATGATACTTACAGAGACAAATTTTGGACAAAATCAGCAAGAACTAACTATTCGAGGGTGTGACTGATTAAAGATTATATGCCAAATTTCATACCAAGCGTTAAAACAATATATTTGAAAAAACAAACAATTTTACTATAAATTAGATGTTAACTCTAAACAAAATATTTTAATTTGGAAATTGCCGTACATTTTTACGCTTTACTAATTTTTTAAGCATTGTAATTGTTGACAGTAAAATACATTTTTATGAACAAAAAATGATCGAATGTATTCTAAGCTTTTTTTTTATTTAAATTATTTTTTTATAATTTATTTTGTAGTGTAATAAATTTCTATTCATTAGACGATCATTGGAAAAGAAATTTATTCTATGACTAGACGTCTTTGGTGACTAGCTGGTTAGCCATGAGTAATACGCTCTAAAATTTTCAATTAAATCACATATTCATTAGCCTTGAAGTGATTCCGGGCATTGATTGGCCTGAAATTAAAATTTTCTTTAAGGTGATGGATGGAAAGTTCTAAAAGAACACGTTTTCCTCATAATATTCTTTAATTTTATAAATTAGTGAGTTTTAATTATTGATTTAGAAGACTGACTGATGGAGTAACTTTTATTTAAAATATTAATAAAAATAATTTGTAAAATATGGCTACCAGAGCAAAGAATGAAGAAATCTAAAACTCATTATTCATAAATGCATTGTTTGAATCAAGTTACATAAAATGTAATTATTTACTTCATTTAGATCAAGTTACTAGTATTAAACAATATGTATGTCTAATAATAATACTTTACAAATTGGCCATTGGACCGGAATTCGAATGCATATCCTGTATTAATAAAGATAACTTATTGAATTTATGATTTAAATATTGAAAATGATCATAGAATCCTTTGCCTTGCAGTTTTTAAAGAAAATATCACATTTTATATTTATTTTATTTTATCCAGTCACGTGCTAAAAGTTGCATTTCTTTAGATTTAATCTGCGATGATAATTGTTTTTTTTTTTTTCTTAATTTTAACTGCCGTCATTATTTTCTTTTATTTTATCCAGTCACGTGTTAAAAAATATGGTTAAAATATTTCTTTGAAAATTCATTAAAAATAGAAGCATAAGTTATACATTAAAACACTGATGCCATTAGAAAGCTAATTTTTTTATCTTTAAATTGACGTAAAAATCATGTTTGTGCTATAATATTTTCGGAAGTTATAGCGGAAAAAAGTCGAAATTTCACTTAAATTTTAATTAATTCAAATCCTGATTAAAAATTTGAAAAAAGGGCTCCAAGGTGCACTTTCCCGAGCTCCAAGGTATACATGTACTAAATTTGGTAGCTGTAGGTCCACCGGTATGGCCTGTAGAGAACCAACACACCCACACACACACACATTGAGCTTTATAAGTATACAAGATACTCTTTCCATGGGCAAAGTTTTCTGAATTTTGGTCAATTGAACTTTAAAAAAAAGTGTACAAGAATATCTCTAAAATTTAATTTTGGATATGCACCAGTGTTTTTAGAAAATTATAACTATTAAGTGAAATGTAATTTTCCTTAAATCCCATATATATTTGACAGATTTTGTGCGATGCATTAATGCTAATTTTAGATATAGGCGTCTAAACTATTAATGTAATGAAATGTGAAACATTAAGTACAATTTAAATCTATCTTCACTTCAAAATTTAGTTTTAAAAAAACCAGGGAATGAATTTTTACAGATGATCGAAATTTGAATAAGTGGAAATTTCAAAATCTTTGCCTTTTAATTTTAAAATTTGCATTAATCACTATCAAATAATATTATTATTTTGATAGTAGAGCCAGTTATTCACTTAAGGTGGCTGATCTATAGATATCTACAAAGGGAATAGAAATCTCATAGAATGTTACTTATATACTAAAAATCTGCAAGTGCAATTTACAGGTAGTGTTACTCAAAATGATTCGTGTTGTCTTAAAAATAATGAAAGATTTTGAAATTTCCTTCCAATTTAGATGATCTGTGTTTTTCTCATAGACAATTAAACGCTATATGCTCTGTTTTAGAAAAAACAAACAAAGGATTTACTTTTATGTATGCCGAATGGAAACACCGAAATATTGCATATTCAAACGCAACGCAATGAAATTAAAGTTGAAGACAATACCTACAATTCAAAGTAATTAAATTAATTTAATTCAAATTAATAGGAATTCAAAGCATAAGAAAAATAATGTACATATATATTATGTAATTTTAATTAAATATAAAATTTTTATTAAATAATTACTTATGTTCAATTAACGGATAAATATACGGAAATCAAGCAATAGTGCCTGGTTCAGCCAATAGCTCATAAATCAGACATTCCTTAGGATATACTTCTAGGATTTACCATATGCGTGGCAATCAATTGAAAAATTCAACAACTGCAATCATCGAATATATTACTAAATAGCACTTCCCGTGAGCTCGGTATTGCTTATAAAAGGAACTGTTTTTGAAAGAGCTTTATCACTTCCAAATAACATTCGATTTATCCAAAATCCAAATCCTTCTCTTAGAGAAATCGAATCTTACGCCTACATACCAACTACTCTTTCGCCAAGTGAAGCATGTTCTTCCAACGTAGTGCGACTAATTTATGAGCAGTGTATGCAGCTGACCAAATCCTTCTCAACCGGGATATTTGAATGTCACCTTTTCTATTTCAATGAAACAATGGTTTACGATTCAAACATTCTGCTGTCGAGATTCAAGATACCAACGGCCTCTCATTCAGCTGCTTCAGCACTTGATGAATAGTTAGGGGTCGACTCCTTATGTACATCTAGATGTATGGTTCTATTTGGACCGTTTTGCGTTGGATATAATTAGCTTTAGAAATTCACTTGTCTTTCGTATCTAATTGTCTCTATAACATTAAAACGAACTTTAAATTATGCATGTTGCTCCTGCTATTGCATCTACTAAAATAAACCTATTTGAACCCTCTAAAATACAACAGTTGCAGATGAATTTTATGGAAAAAAAAAATGTTTTATAATAAATATGCATCAATGTGTGAGCGCGCATGTGTGTATAAGTTAATTCGAGAATGAGTGTGATTCCAAAATTCCCTTTGCAGCAATACGATGACTATTTTGGAATGAACGTTGCAACATTAAATAGTTACTATGCAATAGAATCTATCTGCAAAATTTTTAATCTCTATGTACAGTTAATGTGAAGGCAGTTTTATCCGTGGAACTGTCATGAAAAGAAATAACTGTACATAGATACTCGAGCAAATTTATTGAATCAAAGATACTCTAAAAGCGTTGTTGGAAGATTTAAAATTATTAAATATTAAAAAAAAAATTAAATATTGTAGAACACTTTAATAATAAAGATAAACGAAAATGATTATGGAGTCTCTTTAAAAGTTGGGTTTATACTGTTATGAAATATGTTCAAATAAATTAACTTTTTACATTTGATCGAGCGATTTGATATTACATCGTTCATACTAGTACGTCGTTTTGGATATAAGGCTTGAACGACGTACTCAAAAGATTCTACTTTGTAAATATAAACTTATTATTTCATAATGGAACTCATTCATATTTTTTTTATTTCAGACTTACTGTCTAATATTACGGTGCGATTTGATGTTCCGTGATGTCATTTGTTGTTTGTTGTTTTCAAGATCCCAACGAGCTAATATACTGGCATTCATACTACAGACTCTAAACTTCCAGTAACATGAGCTCAATATGGATATCTACACTTATATCAAGACTTATTTGCGGTGATATAAAATGAATTATATGTCTATATATATGTATGCATCTAGCACTATCTTGGATACTTATTATGGGGACTAGGTACTAAAAAATCTATTGCTTGTTTCGCTGCTGTGAAGGTGACTGCCTACGTTCAATACTTTTTTTTTAGAATTTTTTAAAAAAATTATTTTTAGTTTTTATAATAAAGTATTTCAGAGAAAGAATAAAAATCTAAAAAAATTCTATGTAATTCCTAACTTATATTTAATTGACAAACTAGAAAGTCACTTTCGACAAAATGTCATGAAATCGCCTAACACGCTTCCGATTTGGTCGATTCTTAACACTTAAAAATTAAAATGGAATAATCATATTTTTCTTTATACACTAGAAAAACAACAACATTTATTTGTTATAATACAGACGTCATTCCAAATTTTCTATCTATTTTCTAAAAAAAATGTATTCGCTTTAAGCTGGAACTTTCAGTTCAATTTATAAAAAAATTATATGCAAAACATACACATAAAATTTCTTTTAAAGAACTGGGTTAATGTAAACAGGCTTAAATTAAGAGATTGGTGAATTCTATTAGGCACCCCTTTTGGAATTTTTTATCCATGTATGTTAAAAATGTAAATACGTCAAATTTTTTAAGAGATTTAAATATTATTTTTAATTAATTGGAAGATAATTAAATAATTAAATGTAATTTATTATTTTTTTAAATTGAAAGATATGTAATTTTTAAAAATTTCAATATATTCCTGGAGACTTAGTTTTAAATTTTTTTCTATTATTGAGAATAAAATGAATTTGAATTTATGATTTTGTAATTCCCAATAAATGCTAATTTTTTAGAAATATATTATGCATTCTTATTGAATTTTCATGAGAGTTTTATTTTTTCTGAACTAATATTGGCTTTTAACTATTTTGCACTTCTTAATGCACAGAGGTAAAGAATTTATTCTGGTACAGCATTCTTAATGTCAGTAGAGATGTACATAACTACTTATCACAGAGAATATTTATACATTAAAAATTTTTCGATAAAGTATTTAAAAAAAATTATTTTGAAATAAAGCTTTTGCCGTAGGTTATTGCTTGAAATGAGAAATGTGGTCTGCTACATTCAAATATCCTTCTAAAATGTCGCAAGTAAACAAATTGTGAACTGAAGTGTGTTTCTGATATTTCCGAAAATAAATATTTATATTTCATTATTAAAAAAAAATATTGTAAAATTCATGGGACGAGAAAAAAAAATGTTAAAATCAACACAATGTACTATTAAGAGAAAATGTCACCTCCAAACTTTCTTTCTTACATTACAAAATTTTTTACAATAATTTCTTTATCACAATGATCTTCGAAGAGTGAACCTACATCAACACTAAGCTAGAAGTTATACTTTAAAATTGACATTACATTTCATGAAAAAATGAATACTGATAAAGGTATATTAAAATATACATACACCAAATTTCTTTAAGAAACATTTTAAAACGTAACGTATTATTTTTTTAAATTAAAATATAGATAATTTTTACGAATTTCAATTTAATCCAATTGTCTTAATTTTAAATTGTTCTATTATTTAGAAGGAAACTGTGTATGATTTTGTAATTCCCATTAAAGACTAACTTTTTAGACAATTTTTATGCTTTCTTACTGAATGTTCATAAGAATTTTGTTTTTCTCTAAACTAAAATTGATTTTCTCACAAATATTAACTGCATACCCTATTTCTTTAATGTTTTAACATAAATATTTTATTAAATTTACATCTTGATGATTCAAAAATTAAGACACCTTTAGCATTTCAAAGACATTTAAATCTAAATACAATGTCATTTTAAGGAATGTTATTAGGACATAGATTTTTCCAGACCTTTCAAATGTTTATTTTATTGCAGAGTATATTTAATAGCTTTATTTTAGTTGAGTATAAATGCATATTTAAAGGATGAAACGACAAAAACAAATTTTCCTGTTTTGTCTCCTTTTGCTTATTTTAGAGCTCAATGCCACCTTAAAATATTTTTAAAAAGTGTTTCACATGATCTAATAAAGCTATTTTCAACGTAGGCAGTCGCCTGTTCAGAAATTTAACTTTTCAAAGTATTGTTATTGTACAGAAATTTGAAGTTTAAAATGTTTAAAATCTTCTTGAAACATTAGGAATTATTCTTTAAAAAATAATTCCTCAAATTTTAAAATTCGCCTACCAAATTTTTTCGAAGTATACTCTTAAGTATACTTTTAAGGAATTTGATGGCAAAATGCATCCAATCTTGAATATATAAATTAGTTTTGGAGAAAAAATATATTCTCAGAGAGTTTTTGAAATTATCGGATTTTTTTTACGTTCGCCATTTAAAAAGATTTCAAATAGTTTGAAGGAAATGTGTAAAATTTTTTCAAGCTTTTTCACCGATTTTAAAGTGGTACCAAGTCCCCTTGACATCATTATTTGTAAGGAAACTTTACAATTTTGTGTTAATTTTGTGCTATGCAGTTATGGCAAAGACAACCATTCTGTCGAAATGATAAATGTTGATTTTTGACATTGATATTTGTAAGGAAACCTTACAATTTTGTGTTAATTTTGTGCTATGCAGTTATGGCAAAGACGGCCATTCTGCCGAAATGGTAAATATTAATTTTTTACATTAATATTTGCAAGGAAACCTTACAATTTTGTGTTAATTTTGTGCTATACAGTGATGGAAAAGAAGGCCATTCTGTCGAAATGGTAAATGTTAATTTTTGACATTAATATTTACAAGGAAACCTTACAATTTTGTGTTAATTTTGCGCTATGCAGGGATGGCAAAGACGACCATTCTGCCGAAATGGTAAATGTTAATTTTTGACATGGATATTTGTAAGGAAACCTTACAATTTCGTGTTAATTTTGTGCTATGCAGTTATGGCAAAGAATGCCATTCTGTCGAAATGGTGAATGTTTTTTACATTAATATTTGCAAGGAAACCTTACAATTTTGTGTTAATTTTGTGCTATGCAGTTATGGCAAAGAATGTCATTCTGCCGAAATGGTAAACGTTAATTTTTTACATTAATATTTGTAAGGAAATTTACAATTTTGTGTTAATTTTGTGCTATGCAGTGATGGCGAAGAAGGACATTTTGCCTAAATTGTAAATGTTAATGTTTTACATTATGATTTGTAAGGTAACCTAGAAATTTTGTGCTAATTTAGCGCTATACAGTGATGGTAAAGACGGCCATTCTGCCGAAATGGTAAATGTTAATTTTTTACATTAATATTTGCAAAGGCACCTTACAATTTTGTGTTAATTTTGTACTATGTAGTTATGGCAAAGAATGCCATTCTGCCGAAACGGTAAATGTTAATTTTGACATTAATATTTACAATGAAACCTTACAATTTTTTGTTAATTTTGTGCTATGCAGTTATGGCAAATAAGGACATTTTGCCCGAATTTTAAATGTTAATTTTTTACATTATAATTTGTAAAATAACCCAGAAATTTTGTGCTAATTTTGCACTATGCAGTTATGGCAACGATGGTCGGTCTGGTGAAAGGGTAAATATTAATTTTTTCTACATTATTATTTGTAAGATAGCCTTGAAATTTTGTGCTATGCAGTTATGGCAAAGACAGCCATTCTGTCGAAATGGTAAATGTTAATTTTTGCATCTCTTATCAAATGTGAATTTCTTTAATGGATACAAGTTTCTAGAAAATATATGTGCAAGATTAATATGAGTGTCCAATTATGCATAATGGAAATGTTGTTTTCAGCTTTACAATGTTATTTTGTGCTTCAATGGAAATGATATTGCTGTTTTAAAACGATATCTATATATCATTGTGAACATATTTCATCATTTTGTAACAACTGTGTGCACTATGACTTCTTACACTAAATGTCGAGGAAAATGCATGCACGAACTTGGCTTTTGTCCCTCGGCATTTCAGTGTTTTAATTATTTTCACTGTTACACTAAGTATGTTTCAAGTTTCTAGCAAGCACATACTTGCTTTATAATTTGTCTCTACAATTTTATTGATATTACTCTGGATTATCAATTTATATGAATAGATGTTAAACCGCTGAAATGTGACGGTGTTTTCTGTTCTTTAATATTGGGAATAATGATGTTGGTATTTAGTATGAAGACTGATTTCAGTTTCTTTTTTTTTTCAGTTAGAATTGTGCGAACAATGTCATTTAAAGCTTTGGGAAAAGGAATTTTGTGTTTTTTAATGGATATGAAATAAAATGTTGATAAAAAAGTGTTGTTCCTTTCTAAAAACATCACAAACACGTCAGTCATTCCACTCATCTCATACAAATGAAGAAACATTCTACTGTCACATCCGCTTGTTTTATTATCCACAGAAACACAGAGGTATTTTACAATATTTTATGAAGGGTGCAATATTCTCGATATGGTAAAATATCCTATATTATTTACAGGATATCTCCACTAATCGTAGCTCAATGTCTGATTTGAAAACGGTTTGAGATAGACATAAATTTGCAGTCAGAAAAAAGCTTCAGATGAAGGGAAAAAAAGTAACAATTCAATGTTATTTGATTCGCTAAATGCACATCAGAAAATATATACATAAGGTGTTATTTTTATATAGTCATTTGTTTCTATTAGTCATATTCTCTGATCAAAACTGATGGAGTTATAAAGTTTTGAAATGTATTGTTTTAGACTAATATACAACAACGTTAGGAAAATAGAGATAATTCATTCAATTATTTCCCCTAAGACAGCCAGTGAAACGGTTCCAAATCGTCTAAAATAGTGATGTTAAAAACTCGGTCGATTTGGACTTAGTTACATCTTTCGTTTCAAATACCAATACAACAAAAATATTTTATTAAATAGGAAAATTAGTATAGAAGGACTATATAAACATTTAGGTTTCTTAATTTATTTACTCAAATGAAATGAAATATAATTTTTTGCCTCAATTGGCATACTTTTGCAGATAGAAGTATAAATATATCTCTAACAACTTAGAAATTAACTACCAGGTCAATTAATGACTAGAGAGTTTCATGTTGATGAACAATACTAGATGGCATCTTAACCCAGAGGGGGCACCTCGTAATTGAGGATCAGATGCTTCCGGCATAGTTTTTGGATATCGCGAACCTGGTGAGCACACAAAAGGTGGAGAAACTGGCTCCTCCCATCTATGACTGGACGTACTTCCTATGGGAAGGGTTGTACCGGGGTCGGTGATGGCCCTTAGGACTCAACTATTGTTTTGGCTAGTGTTGCTTAAGAGACGATCTGGTCATTCAGAATTCATTTCCGAGTGCATTCGGGCGGAGAGTTAGTAATATACTAGATGGCATACCATAAAATCTGGAACTATTTGACATTCATAACATGATTTGAAATGTTCTCCTAATAAGCAAAGATGACTTTTCAAGCTTTTTTGACTACAGCCCAAAACTGAGAAGGATAGGATTTGTAAACACGTTTACTTTGCGATTGAAATTATACAGTTGTAGAATTCACATAGCCATAATGCACTTAAAGAAAATTTTCATTGTTTAATGCGATACTATCTGGTGTTAGGTCACAAACCATAATTTAGTCACAATAATTTATTCTCCTGTTCAATGCATGAATTCCCACAGATATTGTGTTAATGAAACATTTCAGGAAATTAATATTTTAACAAAATGTTTTTTTTTACTCAGTTTAGTTATAATTAGTAATTATCGCCTCAATCAATCGATTTAAAGAAAATAAATCACGAATCAAATTTTTTACCAAACGTTTTTCGTACGTAAGAAACATATGGTGTGTCATAAAACAAACTGCGATGACAGTACTTATTAAAACACTAAATAGGTTATAAACTCGTAAAATTTTAAAATATTTTAATTTATAGTCTGTATTCCTATGTTTACATGTAAATCAGCAATTGCTAACAAAAACAAATATTTAGTGCAAGAAAATTTATATAACTACACATACATATTTATTTATAATACTCCAATACACATTTATTCAACATACATATTTTTTCCTGGTCTGAGATGTCATTTCATTTATCATTGTGTTATTTTTTTTTCTTTTCCTTAGTCCAAAGGGGGAACATTATTTCTTTTTTTTTCTCAGAGAACCTTAAACACATTTAAAGTGAACTAATAACTTAGCCAAATGTTAGAACTGTCGATATTCAAACGGAATATTTTAATGAGAGATAACTTCATTTAAAATTATCAAAATAATGCATTAAAAATTCAAAAATTCAGTTTTGGCAATCCAGGATATTGGCCTAAGCGCAATAAGTTCAATTTTAAGGATTTATCCTTCTTTTGCAAACATATGATGTTTAATTTTTATTTTTTAAGCATTTGAAACTTTTGATATGATCCTTTTTAGTCTGTATCCAGAACATTTTATTTTTGATCATCTTTATAACTATAAATGGAAACGATTTTCCCCTCTTAGTTTCTAAGAGGAGGATACATGCATTCTTAATAATTTTGGAATATAAGAAATACATGAAATAGCATCAAATAATATTTTATGACAGTATTAACAGTTTATTAGAACATTGTGAAATTTCAGAAACTTAAATTTGGTAAATGTTCTTTATTTCAATTAACAAAATTGATGACAGTGCTAAGCCTTTTGTTAAATGAAGAAAATGCCGTTTATTGGTACAAGTCAATGTATTGTTTTATTCCAATTCCAATAAAAAATAATCTTTGAAATCATATAGAATTTTCAAGTAAAATCATTGAAATATAATACATCATGTTTTATAAAACGTTTGCCATATTATTGCGAAGTTGTTATTTAAGTACCAATTACAGTAATGATAAAAATCATGATTTCATATACTTTCGTAAAATTGGATCTATTTTTCCAGAGAGAGAAGAAAAATGTGATCAGTGTAATCTGAAGCATCAAAAACTTTTTAACGAGCAAAAAATTCTATAATTTCTTCTTTTGATTAGTTTTAAATCGATTTTTCTGCAATATTTATCTAAATATACATTTATTCAAATTTGCAGAATGACGTTCTTTATATAAATTGCGTCCAGAAATCCGTGTAACATCGTGAAGATATCATCAGAATATTTGAACATTTTGGGCTACTAAGAATCTTTGCACAATTGCATGTCAAGCTGAATTTAATTCTTGCCTAATATAAGCACAGTGAGAAAAGTATTTCGAAATTACGATACGTTATTTAACATTTTAAAGGTTATACTTGATAAAATTCAGAGCATATTAATTATTACACAAAAAATTCTTTTTTGATGAACTGAAATTTTTAAATGTCTTTTCAGTGATATGAACTTTAGTTGCTAAATATTTTTCTCATATTTTAATTAATTTTTCCAAAACATTTTCAGTCGCATTTTACAATAATACTTTCGATTTTTTATTTATCGCATATACACTTGTCCAGTACGAATATATCAAATATATTTTTTCTTATGCCAATTATTAATGCTATATAATTAACAATAAATTGAAAATAATAAATAAATAAACTTTAGAGAAACATTCATAAAAATTTTCATCCCGTTTTAGATACTCGAATAATTTTTTTCTTTTAACAAATGGTATTTTCCATTTGTTAAAAGAAAAAAAATTATTCGAGTATATTCTTCGATTTCGAGTATTCTTCGAAAATAACAAAATAATTCAAAACGTCTTAATACAAAAAGATTATTGAAATGTTTAATTTTTAATGATCATTTCGTTCTTTTTTAAGTTGAAATACGTACTATACAAAGAAAAATATTTTCTATTTGCTTTAAATTATAAAACAAATAGGACAAGGCTCACAATATTTCATAACAAAAATTTATGAGATGCATCAAAATGACTTAATTTAGGAAAAAAGCCATAACTGATAATAAACATCTGGAGTCTCTTAGACAGCATCAGGTGTCTCTTAGATAAAGCAGCTTGTAATTAAAAGTGGAAAACTTGAAATAGTACTGAAAGCAATATTTCATTACGCATTTCTTGATTCATATATTTTAGGTTATCTTTATCCTGATGATTTTAATTTCTCCTTATTTATTTTTAATACACTTCCCTCATATCTGAATTCACCATTTCCACTTGTATATTTGAGATTTCAAATGAAAAATGCTTCTATTTCATAATTCAAAAATGCTGTGAAATACATGGCACAAAGAAAAATTTTAATCAATTCAACACACTATTAAGGGAAAATTTTGCATCCAAAATTTACGGAAGAATTACAATTTCATTATAATAGTGATTTTCAAAAAGTGGAACAGCACCAAGACAAAACTAAGAATCATACTTCGAAAAGTACCATTACATTCTTCAAAAAAATGAGGACTGATACCTGGTAGTGTATATATGCCTTTCTAACTTATTTTACGGTGTCCTCTGATGAATGAATGAATTATGATGATGACTAATGAATTGTTCTTCCTGTTGTTTATTGGAAAGAGCTCATTCTGCTCAATATCCTATCACCATCAATAGTCTCTAGAAAATAATAGTAGGTGAATAGAAATCAATATCTTTAGAAAAATATCAAAAAGCCAAAAAACAGGGATAAACAGAGATAATTGCCAAAAACGAGTAGAGACAGTTTCAAAATTATCAGCATTCTCAGAATCTACAACAGGGCAAGAGACCTTGATGTTATCAGAAATTCCTACCGGAGCTCTCAAATAACCTAACAATTGAAAGACTCTAAGCCAATCTCGAGAGACAGCTAGAGTGATTTTCGAGAGAATTTGGCATTCCACAAATAACAAACCTGCGATCTCCCGTAATCTTCCATTTCATATGAGCTGTCAGGGGAGTATTCCAACACGATTTCTACTCAGATCTGCTTTATCTTAAGAGTGGATATTGCTATTCTGTGCACAAATACACTGATTGCCTCTTTTTTGGATGTCCTATTGTTCTGAAGAAAATTGTAAATCGGGAATGAGATTAACTTTCGGTGAAATAAAGAGATCTATCTTTAACATTATTTTATGTAGCTTTTAAATCAGGATCTGATTCATTCTAATATGTAATAAATTATTAAAAATTGTCTGCTTCGAAATGCTTTTGAAAGGTTCTCTGTAATCTCTATCATAATTAGAAGAGATAAGCTCAGTGATATGAATCGATACGTCAATAAGTACCTAAGGACATGTAAAATAGCTTTATTTGTTAATGATTAGAAACAGAGATAAAATATTCATTGATACTTACTTTTGCAACAGTGAGAAGAACAATCAATTTTTAGAGCATGTTATAATCAAGTAATATATTTCTTTAAAAAAATACTAAGATATATGTTAATAGAAAAGCAAAATATATGATGTTTTTAAATTTTTGTATTTTTTGCGCATGCAAACGAGTTTGACTGGCATATACAAAAGAAAACTTAAAAACTAAAGATATAAAAATTATTTTTAGAAAATTGTCAATCAGCCTTAAAATTTTGAAATTTTATAATCACGAATGCTTTTTATCTTTGCTTTGTTTCACTCAACTTTTGTTCATTTTACCCAACTGTTAGTTTCAAGGCAAACCTTTCATTTTCTTTTATTTCAGCAGTACATGGCAGAGTATGAGACTGTATTAATTAATAATATTGTCATAGATAATTAAACCACGTATAGACTTTTTCATTAAGTCTATACATAATCCATATTATTAATATTACTGACAAGTTTGCTTAGTAACAGTACAATAATTAAACAGTTTAGTTACTCAATCATATGTGTAATATTAAAATGTTTTCTTTCTTTTTCCATAAAGTTCTCTTTTCAAAGATAAACATACATTAAATAGTGTAAGTGAATATACAAATATATCACCTGCAGCTATTTCTTTATGTATATTTTTCTGGTAAAGAATGAAAAGCCAACATTCTGTAGAATACTTAGTCATTGTATTTAATGCCGGACATTTTTAGGTATGAAATATTAAAATTATTACAAACTTTTTCTAGGCATTATATAATATCTAGGCATTCCACATAATGACAAATACGGTTTAGGCAAAGTATGACAAATGATCCTGATAAGGCTAGTATATAAAATGACGTGCATTCCTCAAAAATACAAATGTTATTCTACAAAAATAATGAGAATGTTAATAAAAAGTATTCAAAATGCATAAAGACAGTAGTACAAGACAAAAATAAAAGGTTCAACAAAATGTTCAGATAAAAATTAAGAAATTAAAATTAACTTATTTGCTGAAGCATAATAGACTGAAATGATATTTTGAATCAATTTCATTACATTTTTTAGGCAGACATTCAATATTTCGACACTTTGTTTTACCCATACATTTGACAAATCTTTGGCCGCTTCAACTGGACTGAGCAATTTCAACTGACCGCAGATAGATTTCGTGGTCAGGAATATGTCAGCAAGCGCTTAGTACATAAAGTGAATTGTAATCTTGTACATGATTGCTTAAAAATTCCATGAGAAGTTCCAAGAGGTATATCCTCTGTCACATTCATTACAATTGCGAATCTATTGCACGAATCACTTAGACAGCAAGTTTCTGTTTTAATTTAAATATCATGCCAATAATAATTTTCTTTTTTTTTTTTTTTCAATTTTTTTTCATTCAGTAAAAATTTTTCATT
Organism: Argiope trifasciata; assembly: GCA_026543055.1. Lineage (NCBI taxonomy): Eukaryota > Metazoa > Arthropoda > Arachnida > Araneae > Araneidae > Argiope > Argiope trifasciata. Next base: position 806,782 of record JAPMOQ010013963.1, read on the forward strand.
AGAAAGCAAATCATGTTTTACATATAATGGGCATAAAATATTTACTTTCAAAAGTGACCCATCAAGAATATTATCTAGGGCAATAAAATAATTTAAAATAGTGAGAGTTAAATCAATATTATTTATTTAAATTAAAAATGTCCATGCTTAAAAGTCATAGTAATTTTTTCTTGTAATGTCATGAAATAAGAGAAAATCGAGCTCTTGATTTATTTATATAATATTATTTGAGATACTTGAATAATTGTTTATGTCTTAAGATTCCATGATTAATCAGTTTTAGGAAATTGGTTAATTCATTACATTGAATTCTAAAATAAAGTTAATTTGCTAGATAATATCAAAGAAAGAAAGTTTAAATTCTAAATATATATCAAAAACCAAAAAATAAACTTGCTTATTGCAACTGTAATTATGATAAACCATATTTGTATAAGTTCAGTGAATTTGAAAGCAGCGTATTTTTACTATACAAATGTGTTAACAAATTACAAAATTATGTTATGGTAATGACAATATGCTGACATTTCACTTAGCTTATACTTCTTCAAAATTACTTTTCAAAGTTACTGAAGGTCATAATACTAAATTACGGTATAACATATCGCATTCCAAACAACTATATTTTGTCGAAATCAGAAGGAAGGAAACGCATTTAATAGCTGAGAAATATTTAAATGTCTTTGATATTCATATTTAAACGTTTCTAAATTTTATTCATTTTTTGGTAATTCAGTTAGATCCATTTTTGGGATACATTGACTTTCATAAATATCATAAAGGTCATTTCACACCATTGCCTTTACTGTAATCTAAATAGAAAACTATATTATATTGTTGCAATTTATTAAATAATATGTATTGCTCTTAACACCTTCAATTATATATGACAACAATAATATTAGGAATTAGATATTTAATTTAATTGCTCTCCGCCACAGTATTTCCTCGAGATTTCCTGTAGTATTATGACAATGCAGGCAATAGATGAAGAGCAATCTATGATTCGTGCTGATGCTAGAAGACATATTAGCCTCCGGACAATCTTCTACCAATCAGTTCAGTCAGAACGTTCAATGAAATGAGTTGTTGAAGTAGTAGACCACAGAGAAGCCACAATAAGCACACTAGTACGGCTTTACTTATACCACAAGCAATAATGGCAGCTCTGTTCTCTGACCATTAGTGACCGTCGTAGCAAGTGGGTGATTGGAGATTTCAGGTTTCATGGCAGAAGACAAGTACAGGTTTGCAATTGTGGTTAGGTTATGCAGGAAAGCTTTGAACTCGATTACAGTGTACGTCAACGATACTATTGATGACTGTATTACTGCCACTGCCTTGTTATTTGCGAAATATCGGATGATAATAGAATTTATCAGTGCTTTAGAACAGCCTTATTTATATTCAGGTAAAACTGATGTTATACTTTAGATGTAATGCGATAGGTTCTTATAATGGAGCTATGCTGAAGCTTGAATTAAATAAACAAGGGATGCTAATTAACAAAATACAGGATTACCAATTAATCAATGGGCAAGGAATAAAATATATAATATGTATTTAGAAAAAAATAATTACCGATTACTAAATAATAAGAAAATAGAAAAAAAACACCCTACTCTATCTTTTATGAGAAACGGGACCTAACGTGAAAGGATATACGAATTTTCAGACTCCAACAAAGTCGATTTTGAAACAGACAAATGAAGCTGGATACAGAATTTAGTAATGTGCTTATACTATTTCAGAGATTTCGCTACAAACGCCTTATTCAATTTAATTATTATTTGCACATACATATAATAATAATCAGCGTAATTAAAATTTCAAATGAAATTTTAATTATGCTGATAATTCGTTTCCTAAATGAGTTAATAATAACTAAAAGGCAATTAAAATTATCAAAACAATTATAATAAAAATATCTATTTTTTATTCATTTTTCTAACTATGCTAGATGAAATAATTTTATTTGAATCATTTCCTATTTTCGTTTCTCTTTAAAATTCTTTATTTCAAATACTGTAAAATTTTCCAATACACTTTGTTTATATGTACTAAAAGTTAGCTCCAATAGTGCGAAATGCGAATTTAATTAAATGAATCGTTAGATTTTAAAAGCTCAAAAACAGAATGTCATCTTCGAAAATGCACTAACGTAGAGAACGTTACTAAAATGTTATCTAACAAACATGAAATAAGTTAATTTAAATAAAAGTGTTTAAAAACACTCAATTTTGTTCCAGAATCAAATTCGGATGTATTTGATGAAAACAATTTCCTACACCAATTTTTAGCATTCATAATCCAATGTATTTAAAATCTTACACCACTCACCAAGCAGTGAGAAAAATCCGATTCGTAAAAGAATCGTGATCGATTTTGAAACAAATACATTTCCAAGTTGTCATAAACACAAACGGGATGAAGGGTGATCGTGCCCCTCGTCTTTTTAAGTGAGAAACGCGTCGAACAATGTGTGTGACCTTCGCAACAATAAATCACTGTCGAATCGGAACTGTTTCGGCTACACGGAACACATTGCTTTGACACGAAAGACTAAGGTACCGGAACGCTATCGATTGGGCCTACTTTTTCGCAATGAATGAAATCAATCACGCAATTAAATGTATTGGAAAACCAGTAACCCAACAAAAAATGCTTTTAATTAACTAATGATCTATTTCTTCCACAAAATGAATGAGCTTAACGGACTTCAGACCAAGTATTCATAAATTTGATTGGCCAGCACAGCTGTTCAGACAATGTGATTTATTCCATCGATCGATTTACTTTATAGAAGAAAATTTTCATCGGAAGTTGCAAATATTAAAATCTATAAATTCAATAACGGTTAAAAATTTATTCAGAAATTTATGCTAAATTAATATTTTCTACAAGTTTACTTATTTTAATAAAATTCTGACATTTTTATGTATTGATGAAGCCATAGACTACTTTTAAATAATGAGTCATTTAGGTAATATAAATGAGTTGGGAAACAAAAACCGCTAAAAAAACCCTGTAATATAGCATAATTTCTTTTTCTTGCATTTGATTTGTTATTTTTCAATTTGCTCTTGAATTTCTGAAAAGAGCTTTAGGCCACAATTGATTTAACACTAACAAAAGCGCTACAGTTTTGAATTTATACAAAAAAAATGTAGAATATTTTCTTTTCCCTTAAGTAACAGTTTAAGAGGACAGTTTTCAAATAGGTTTATTATATATATATATTTTTTCAAATCTGATTTTGAAATGTAGATGCAATATAATTTTTACCATCGATTCACAAATTCCTGAAAAAAAAAAGACCATAATTTACATTGTCTTTATTATTCCATTGTTTTATTTCACGAGGCAAATCATATTTCCGAACAAACTTCTTTAATAAACATTGTTTAGGCATTAATAAAAAATTAATCGTTTAATTAAAATTAATAAAAAATTATATCCATATTATTTTAAAATCCTGCTGACATTCACCGCAATTATAAGTACATGAAACTAGATGTGTTTCCTTAGCTTTCATTTATACTATAATTATTATAAATAAATCACTACGTATTTATGAATTAACTTCAAAACTGTTAATAAGATATTTTATATTGGCTATTAATAAATTACGCACTAATAAAGTCAAAAATTAATTACAAATAATGCAACTTTTAACTGTTATTGTTTTTAGTATAAACTTCATAATGCTTTATTCATACCTTTACATTTATATGAAAAAAATTTAATTTTGGCAATTATACGGCATAAATAGTTAAATTAAATTATGTTCATATATTTACTTGAACATAAGTATTTCAGTCTCAGTATAAATAACGAAATATTTAATACTTAATAAAACTTTAATAGAGACTTCATTTAAGAAATAAATGAAATCCTTCCTCTTTCCGAACTTAAAATATTTGATTACTAAGAAAACTATTTATTACAGCCTGAAGACTTTTTTAGAGAGTATCTGTAAAAGTAAAGAATTCTTTTGACAAATATTAGCTTGCTAAAAGCAAACAAAAAAGTTGCATATATGTTTGCGTCTGAGAAATCATTGCATACTAAGCAGTCTTTAAATTATATTTTAGACAAAGAATTACCATACATTATATACTAATTAGTCATTAAATTTGAAATTCGCATTTTTTGATTTTAATCATTTTATTGAGAAAAGTTAAACATATTTCTGAAAAATATATTCTTTCAAATAATATTTACTTAATATATAAAATTATTCATAAACTAATATTTTCTATCCAATCCATGTAACAAAAAATGTATTGAATAATTAATAGAGTTAATACATTGTTTTGTTTTGAAGATAAACGTGATAGTGTACTTCTGCTTTAGGAAACCATATTTAAAGGCATATATTGTGAAATTACTGGTACTTATGAAGTAATTCCATTTAATTCTCGTTGCTTTTCTTTATCAAACAAAAGTTAGTAAAATTGAGCATCCAGAAGTCTCAAGCTTGCAACATTTATTAAATAAATATATTATAAATTAAAACGAGCAACCAATAGAGCGTTATAGTTTTTGCTGTATAATGCATGTTTCCTACTTTTTTTAAAATTTCATTTTGCTTCAACATTTCGTAGGCAAAATTCTAGAACAAATGCAGTAGTAGCTTAGTTTCATTTATTATAAAAAAAAGCTATTGCGTAAATCAAAATGACACATGAAAATTTAAAAACAATGAATTATGTAATTTTCTCCGTTTCCTTTAAATTATGTTTGGAAAGAAGGGAGAAACTCAAACAAATATATTTAAAACCGCAATGGTGCTTTAATAACTTTAATAAACTTTAACTATAATTTTTCAAAATTTGAAATTAAATGAAAAATTTCTTTACATTAAAAATGTTTTATATAATCAGTATCACAAATTCATAGATATTTCTAAATGTTGCTTTAATAAATTTAACAACATTTTGACATATTTGTCGCAAAAAAGAATTTGAGTTGGGGAAAAAAAAGTTTTTTTTTTTCATTTTTCTTTCAAAGTAAATTTCTTCATTGTTTAGAATCCATTTATAAGAACCAAAGTTTTGTTAAATGAAATGAAATTAATTTATTTGTTGATTGTTGCTACCTTTCACAGAATGTCATATTAATTTTTTAAGAACTGAGCTAAAACTGTATATTGAATGGCCAAAAAATTAGTAACACAAGACAATTCAATACTATTCATATTAGATTTATTCTTCATAACATGGTTCAAATGTTTTAGGCATTGATTCTGCCTATTGCCAAAACCGTTGCGAAAAATTATTGCTATTGGGTCTATGCTAAAAAAATTGCAGTATTTAATTCTTGCAGATTTGAAGATGGAATTACAGAGCTATGAATAGGTCTTCCCACTTCATCTCTGAAATAAATCTCACGTGGCCTTTATCAATTCTCATGATGGAGAATAAATCTGATCTCTCAAACCACATAATCTTTTTCCATTTATCAAAAGTCCAATACAGATGTTTTTAGCTCATAAAGAAAGCTTTTTTTAGGATTTGCAGAAAAGATTTCTTGTTGTTTTCCAAATATTAAAATCAATAGATTGTAAGATACATCTTACTCAGAGCAAGATTATGTTTTTTTTTGGTTATCCTTAGTTGTATTGAGAACTTAGCTGTTTTACAAATCTCTATTCAATGCGCATCTGTTGCCTGAGTTCCCTTTCTGTCATGTGTTATTTCCATCCAGTTTCTAAATTTTTGGTCTAACTTTTAACGCTTGATATCCATCATTTAAAGACTGAAAATACTTTTCTACTATAAAGACAAAATGCTTATAAATCGCAACGATAATTGGAATCATCACTTTTTATATTGTGTTTCAAGTAGTTCAAATGTCTTGCTTTCCAATTATTTATTATTAATTGGTAGATTCAAGGGAACAACCAAAATTTAACTATGTTGAGATCATTACAACAACTATTGTTCGCCTACAAAGGCATACTAGCCCAAATATCTGGGAAATAAAAGAAAAAAAGGTTTGTCCAAAACTGTATCCCTTGCACAAGGTCTACAGTTTTATGCAGGAAAAGGGGAATATCAACTTCATGAGGGAATATGTAATTATGTTTTGGGCAGAGCATTCCCTTTGCTTTTCTGAAATTGAGTTTAAAAGTTTTCATTTGTAGAGTATTTGGATTGCAACGTACTAAAATATATTTTCTTCCAATACAGCGATCTTTTAGAATATAGGATTTTTTTAATTTTATATATTACGTGCAAAATCAGACTAGTAAATTAGTAATAGGAAAATCGAAATTACTTAGCTCTTCTTGATATTATACATTGCAATTGAAACATTCACATAAACATGGAAAATTATTCTGAAATAATCCACTACTGAAATCATTCGATAGAGAAATCAAAATTATAAAACTCTATTAAAAAAACCGAGGTAAGATAAAATAATAGTTAACAAAATTAGGAGCTCTTACCTAGATAAAATTAATAAGTTTATATATTTTTAAGCATGCATTAAACTTAAAATCCGATAATTTATTCAAAATTTAAGTACTTCTTTTACATCATTTTTACATTTTAAATACATTACTTAGTGTATTTAAATTTTATTAATTTTGGAAGTGGTTAAGCATAACATCAGCAAGATTTCAATCAAATAAAAGAATTATTTTAAATCATTCTATCTATTAAAAGAAAATCTTATTCACTGTTTTAAATTGGAAGAATGAGATTATTTGAACATTTTCATAATTAATAGCAACTATTTGTTACTCAGCATTTCATTCACTTAGAATTGCTGAGTAATTCTTTAAACACTATGTTACATCTTATTGAATTATTTTAAAGCTAAAGAATATTTTTTCATCTGAACAAAAATTTTGAATTATTCCTCTATATCGTATTGAGATTTTAATGCATTTGAAATTCTCCTTTCCTGACAGTAACTGTGAAACGATGTTTTTTGTTTCTGCATAGGATATCAGATTACTGAATTAAGCAATCGAAGCTCTGGAGATAAAGTCACACAGCTTATTGAAGATGCAAAGTCTGCATTCGAAAGTTATATTCACCAAGAATCCATTCAACTAAAATTCTTACTGAGAATCGTATTCATTGAATCTACGATTCTGTAATCGACTTCAGACATTTATTGCTTCTGTGGCTGCGTTGATAGTAATTTTCTTGAATCAAGATATTACTGAGACCTAGAGTGGGTGAATGTCGTTATGAGAAAAATGAATTATCGGTACAAGGCAAAGAAATCGAAAATGAATAAGTATTCATGAATCAGAAAATTTCGGGAATGATACGATTTACTAAGAAAGGAGCTTTAAATGAAACGACACTATCAATAAAACTATGTTAGACAAAAAAATGAGGTAATATTTAATTTCTCATATACGAAATATGCCAAGAAAATGTAGTGCAGTCTTCAAAATATTCGATTTCGAGATTTTGATGAATTTCCACGCTTCAAACCTTCTAGAGCTTGCAATTCGTTTTCCTAAACTGATCGATTTATCGTCCATTATGTTTGTCTGAGTGATGATGATTTCAAAACATTTAGAGCTAGAAGAATGAAATTTATAATGTGATCTCAAAACCTAATTTACGGATTTACACTCATGTCCATAAATTAAGGATAATGTAAGTTCAGGAAACGAAAGAAACAAAACAAATGGGGCTTATTTGTAACGTCTATTTATTTAACAAAAGGTAAAGAGTAAAAAAGGTACCATATGTTTACCATTAGTAAAATTGGAGATTTTTTGCTCCCAGGAGCAAATTACAAAATAAAAATTCATTTACAAAATCCAATATTACATGGTTGGTATGATGGTTATTACATAGTATGTCTTCCAGACGATGCAATACAAGCCGTACAAAGCCTAGGCATGAGGAGTATTAAATTATCGGTCAGGTATTGGGGAATATTACACCACTCCTAAAACAATGCTCTCCGAAGTTCTGGTAGACATGCAGGAGGTAGCTGACGGACTGCAACTCGTCAACTAAGCTTGTCCCACACATTCTCTACTGGATTCAAGTTCAGTGGGAAAGCTAGCCAGTCCATACGGACGATATCATCCGATCAAAGGCGTGCATTTAAAATATTGTAACGGATTTCGCTATCCTGATCCGTCGGATTCTTTTACTAGTATAATGGGTGTGTTTGGTGTTAAAAATGAGCACACACAATGATCAGTTCTTTAGTAGAAGACACAACACAGACAACGTTTATTTACAGGACGAAGTCAGGACAGCACGAAGATGACAAATATTTACAGCACAACTATGTACAGAAGATAACTATATACAGCTGAGACGAAAACACAGGACAGCACACAGCTGTACTCTGCTGCAGACAGTAGCCCACAATAACAACAGTAGTCCAGAAATTCCGTAGTGACAACGTCCACAGCTCACAAAGTGGCTAGACAGGATTTATCAGGAGAGGGAATATTTAAGGGATTCTGTCTAAGCTCACGTAGGTCTCTCCTGAACAGGTTGAAACTACTCATCTGTTTCTTCTTGCTTTCGCTACCAACTCACTACTTCACGCAACGGGACCACTTCTCAGTTCAGAACTGCTACATTCCCGAAGACGACACACGATGCAGATTTCGTCAGAATACGCCACAGAGCAATTCAGCACTCCTTCGTTGCTTCGATATTCTCCTGGAGACACCTCTGTTCAGGACTCTGCTTCCAGACCTCTCAGTTCAGGTCTACTCGGTCGACCACATCCGCACTTCTCAGATTCCAAGACCTCTCAGTTCAGGTCTTCTCGATTCAACACCAGACCTTTCAGCTTTACTTCTCCAGCTTCAGATGATTTCTTATATAGCAGCGGAAGACGGAGTAAAAATCTTCTGAACCAATCAGGATCATTCTAGGCGTATCTCGGCTCCTAATGGACTGATCGGGAAAATTTTCGATGTTTCGGGTATTATCCATTTTGTTGCCAAATCCGTTGCCAAGTTTCCACATGATCGCTAAGTTTGTCGCCGAGCTCTGAGATCTCTGACGTAACACCCTGGTACCATTCAATACAGATTACTGTAAATCTGTTTCCAGTACGATGACATTATTAGCGCTGGAAAGGAAAATTACAGATTTGCAACAATATTTTTGTTGGGAGGATGGGCGTTTTCATCTATAAACACGTATTCTCTGCGAATGGCATCTGGAAACAAACTTATATGTTGTTTCAGAATGACGTCCCTATTGGATTTGTCCTATCTTGCTTGTAGGTCAGTTCTGGAATTCAGAACAATTCCTCCCGAAATGAGCAATCCTACACCACAACGGTGTTGTTCAATGATGTTCTCTTGATGGTAACGGGTGCCTGCCGCTCTCCGCATGAAAGTCTAGATAGAATCAGACTGCAAACTAAACATTGTACTATTTGGAAAACATTACACAAACCCACTATTGCTATGTCCACATATCACATCATGTGTACATCTGATGAAGCAATTTTACCAGTAGGATATTCCTCGCTATGTAGACATATGATACTAATGCTAGAGTATAATTCTGCTTCATTTTATTCAAAGACTCAAAAAAGCGCATACCTATTAAAATTGAAAGAATATTATTCTAATAGGATTGTGAAGTAACACAAAGGAATTTTTACATTGTAAGTAAATACATCATTTGTATTAAGCTAACTATTAGTGGACTTTCGTATTAATTAAATTATTCAATTAATATCGAGAGTGTCGCTTGATTAATGCCAATGCATCATTTATATTATCTGTAATTCAATCATTGCCCCAATAGAATGTATTCTTGCGCCTTCTTAAGTGGAAAACTAAATTCGTGCGAGCCTTGTATATATATGTATGAATATACACAGATATAGAGGGATTATTCAATGAATATATGATCTATGAAGAAATAAAAGATTCCTGATAACAAGACTTCAAGTAGTGCTTTGTTTTTTAATATAGTAAAACTATTACATAAATCACTCAGATATATATTTAAAAACATTTGAATGTATTGTAACTGATATAATATGAATGTCTTCAACTGGAAATATTTTTTTCCAAATGGAATATGTTAAGTCTGTGTTTTAGGTAACAATAAATATAAAAATGTACATTTGTATTTAAAAATTATTTTGATTTAAGAAGAAAAAGAAGCAGATGAAGTGAGAAAAATAATTTCAATATTTAATGATGTGGGAATTCAAATTTAGAGTTTCTTATTGTCTTTAAGAAATTTGAGAGTTAAACCAATAATCCCCTAGTTTCTAAAAAGCACTTTGTCATTCCCTTTTTTCATTTAAAAAGTAAGGAAACGATATTTCTTAATAAATTTAGTTTCTAAAAAATTAATTCTTTTGCAGTGCTTTAGAAATAAATTTAATAAAACAAAAATCGCAAGGCCGATAAATAATCGAAACCTTCTGGAAAGTAAAACAAGGGAAGAATTAATAAATTTCGAAACATAAAAAAGAAACATAAATTAATTTCGTTCTGTAAATATGATTAATATTCATTTCAAACAAAGTTATATATCATAACTGACAAGTAAACCGACAGAAAAAGATTTGATTATTATGTATTAATAAAAAGGAGGCTTCAGAAGACTTTATTTCGAATGTTTTTCTTCATTTCATTTTGAATTAACTAAATGCATACACAACCTTCATTTCATCCTTCCGCAAATAAAAAGTCGATTCTAATTTTCTTTCACGATGAGTTTTGATTTGAAAATGTAATTTAAATATTCATCAAATAATAGTTTTTCAGAAAAAAACAGAACTTAATTTACTGTGATTTATGGATATTTTATTCCAGTCTCTCGTGATAATCATCAGCTGTTTGTGACGATGGAAAAACACACAACTTTTATGAACGCAGAGAAAATCAACAGATGCCAAATGGTTGCAAATCACCGCAGGAATCCAGTTCCATTAAAACCGATTAATATATTTCCGGACTCAGAAAAATGAACGCCTCTTTTGTTTTCGCTCATCCCCGGCATTTTATTGCTTTTTGGGGTTCGTTCTTATTTTAAATAGACTTCCAATGATGTAGTTTTTTTGTTTTTTGCGATGAAAAATAATGATTAGAAACATTTTGAGCATCCCTTTTGCAAGCTGAAACAAATTATCTCAATTAAATAGGAATTCTGAGATGCAAGACGTATTAGAGATTTTGAAAAAAATTGCATACTTTGCATAAATGGGCTACCTCTCAAAATGTATTAGGTGCTCGTTCGCCACAATGCTATATTATAAGTTTCATAAAAAATGTGGCAAACTGCCAATTGCATATGAAGCAGTTATTTCTACTTTTCACTTTTATTACCGTCTTTGGTGCCCATCTAATGCTCCAGAAATATTTGCCAGATTGTTTCAATTCAATTAAATCTATTGTACATAATTTATTAGCAATATTTTCCTAAACAAATTAATTTTAAACATAAATTGTGTTCGGCTGATAAATCGTGCTGAATCTTAAGCCTCATGCCTGCTTTCTAATTTGTGTCTAAGCACATGTTATAATGAGATTTTTCCTAAAATGTAACACTTCCTATTTTCCAGCTGCTTTGCTGAAATCCAAATTATGATTTAATTGCAACGAAAAATCAAAAGCATACTTGAGATGTTTATGTCCTTGAATAAATTTTGCATTATTTTAAAACGCCTAAAAAATATTACTCCGCTGACGTACCTATCATCATTTGGCGTTTGTTCATTGAAATGTTAAATTGTCAGTTTCATAAAAATAAGCTAACTTGCCAGTCATGTACGAAGCAATTATTTCTACTTTTCTTTCTTATTATTAACTCGCTGACTTTGGTGCCTCTCTAATGCTCCAGAAGTATTTGCAAGATTGTTTCATTTCAATTAATATCGTGTGCACCATTTATTAGTCCTATTTTCATAAAAAAAGTATTTTTTTCATAAATCACCTAAACAAAGTTTTTTTTATACATAAATCTCCTAAAAAGATTTTGTACACAAATCCCCTAGACAAAGTACTTTTACATAAATCTCCTAAAAATAATTTGTACACAAATCTCTTAGACAAAGTATTTTTATACATAAATCTCCAAAACAAATTATTTTTATACATAAATTTTGTTTGACAGATATAACGTACAGCATCATAAGATTAATACCTGCATCCTAATTTTTGCCTAAGTACGTGTTTCAGTGAGATTTTTCCTAAACTAAATCCTTCTTCTATGGCTCATTTGTTCAAGTACTAATTATGGTTTAATTTCAACAAAAAAATTACGGAACACTTGAGAAATTTATGTATTTGAACAAATTTTGTATCAATTAAAAACGCCTAAAGATATTAATTTCCTCATGCACCTGTTATCCTTTTATGTCAACTAGAATCGACAAAGTATTTTAGATATTTATGGATTCAAAAAAAATTTTCATCAGTTTGGAACACTTAAAACAATATGTAATTTATCTTTTCAGCCAAGCACACGATAATCAAGAATTATTAAGATACACTTTCAAAACAGTTGTGATTAGCAACATCGTTAATTTAAGATTTTTTTATTTTTATTTGGAGAAGTATTTTCTATCGATTTTAAACATTCCAACTTCGAGACTGGAAGATAACCGGTTCAAGATTCGATTTCTTGAATGACTTACCATTTACGCATATTAAGTGCACGTTAAATCTTCCAACATTTAAAAGTTATTTTTGGTGTGCCATGGGAGGGTGAGCAATGGTTGGCAGCTCGATTACTACTTCCATCATCTGACACGGTTCAAAATTACAAGATCCGTTCCCAAGTACTCCTTCCGTAAGTTTAAATCAGGCAATTACTCTAAAACTTAACTAAGAAATCGAGTACTTGAATTTTACCTTATCAGTTTAAAAATTACCTGCGATTTAAAAAAGAAAACAATTTTAGAACTGTAATAAAGTCTTATATATAGATTAATTAATTATAAACTCCATTAAAAATATATATTCTTATACATTATACAGGGTGTCCAAAATTAAAGTTACCCAATTCAGAGCTACATTCTGCCGTAACTATTCATCCGAAAATTCTGAAATTTTGGGTACGCCTTAATAAAGGAATGAGAAAGACATTTTGCTAAAAAAAGAATTTAGTTCCAAATGTTGCCACTAGAGGGCGTAATATCAACTATTTTATAATAAGAATTTCATATTAGCTTGGAATTCCTTCAAGCCATGTTCGATATGGTGGCCATCATATATCAGCTACCCTTTGCAGTCTCAAAATGGCATGTTCAACAGTAGACCGTAATGTCTGCGTTGAAATATTGAGCACTTGACGGCAAATACTGGCTTCAAGATCAGGCAACGTTCTCGGGTTGTCACGGCCAACCAGATCTTTCAAATATCCCCAGAACCAAAAATCGCATGGATTAAGTCTGGGGATCGGGGAGGCCAAGCATTATTAAAGTGGCTCTCTTACTTCTGTAAAATTAATTAATTACTCTTTCTTCTGTAAAATGTATTATCAGAATATTTTTTACACAATTTGCAGTGTGTGGAGTTGCACCATCCTGCATAAAAAGGGCTCGGTAAAGACATTGACTTGATTGTAGAGCCGGAACAACTGAATTCCCCAACATCGATGCATATCGTTCTTTTGTGATAGTGCATGTAACTGCACCTGATGGAGTTTGCTCCTCGAAGAAGTAAGGCTCCGGAATGAAAGAAGCATTAAATCCACACCATACCTTTTTTTTAGTGAATGTAATGGAACATCTAGGGTAGAACGGATCCAGCTATACAAGAATACGTCCTCTAGTGGTGACATTTGGAACTTAATTATTTTTTTTAGCAAAATATTTTTTCCATCCTACATTAAGGCGTACCCAAAATTTCAGAATTTTCGGATGAATAGTTACGGCGGTATGTTGCTCTGAATAGGGTAACTTTAATTTGGGACACCATGTACAGCTAATGGGTTACTATTTTTGAAATTCTAAATAATGGTTGAAATGGAGAATGATTAGATGATTGAAATTGAATATTAATTACATTTAAAGTTATAGATTTAAAATCTGACTGGAGAGTATAAGAAATAGTCTTAATTTAGTTATAAACAACACACTAAATTCACAAATGTTAGCTTCTGTGGGAAAAATTTTGAAATTCTATTTGTTTCAACTTGCAGCTTAAACAGCTCGAAATTCTATGCTTATTCATTATATAGATATTCAGCTTATCGGAGAAAGGAAAGAAAAGTATTGAAATAATTATCGAATATACTTGATTTGGTAGATTTTTTCAAAAAACATCTTCCCAAAGTATTTTATAGATTGTCTACGTTATTGTTTTATTGTTGGAAAGTAGTTTTCAACGTCTAATTAATCAAACATTTAATTTCTTTGCTTTTTAAATGATTAAGTAGTCTGCTTACAGCAAAATTTGATCTGAAGATTGTGATTCATATGTCAAAATGTAGGAACATATGAAGGACATAAAATAATGTATGAAATATGCATACGACATCCTTTTTGGATGTCGGCAAACAAATTGCTTTTGTTCTAACTTTCCGCCATTTTTGCAGTTTGTGGACTTCCCTTCGTAAAAATAATGCAAAAGTTTTGCAAATAAAATCAGTAACATTTATCTTAATAGAATAGGTTTTTGATGCGTAGAACATTTGTGACAGATTTCATTTTATGGAGAAAATGCTTAGTATAGTTTCCTTCATAGTTATCTATGAATAAAACTTGATGATACTAGTTACAAAAAGACACAATTAATAATAACTATACTTTCAGTATATTTTCTGAAAAGGTCTACAATGTTTGATAGATATTTATTTCCTATACTTCCCTTTTTGGCATGATTCCATGACTCATTTCAATGATGTTTTCATATTTTCAGTTTGGCGGTGAACTTTTGTTATTGAATGAGTTAATGCCATCGTTACTAGCTATATCAACTATTTCCAATGTCAAAAGAAATATACTCATATTTTATCCGCTTGACACATCTTTTGTCTTTGATGTCAAAAGTAACTTGAAGCTTGAAAGTTAAAAAATGAGATAAAGAAATTTAAGAAAAAAACCATCAATAAAGGAAAGTAACAAAAAAGTTACTTCCAGTTTTGATGAAAACGATTTTTAGCACAGAAAGTTCTTCGGCTGTAGATGTCACCTATTTGAAATTAAAAATAAAATTCTCTTTTTGAATAGTTAGCTAAAAAATTGTTATATTCATGAGAATTTTAGATCCTAATTACAGGATTCCGTTCTTTATAAGTGATAAAAAATTAAAGAAAAACATAAGCAAAGATGATATGAATGTCTATTTATGGTAACGAGAGCTTCTTGCAAAGACAAACTGATCTTTGTATTGAAATATCTTCATTCTGGCCGTTCAAATAAGAGAAAAGTGTAACAAATATTTCTTTTATCCAGACTTATGTATGTACACAAAACCACTTGTTCTCATCTAGGTTAATATCATTTACAAAATTCATTCAACAATTGAAAGTTAACCATGAAATAATTCCCCTATCAATTCGGAGAACGAATAAAAATAAAACGTTAACATGCTGTTCTTTGAAACTGCTTCTCCAGGGGTATCTCAAGAAATCCATATATCTTTATCGGGTGGATATTAACTCAAAAACCCGAATCACATGGAACTTTACACAAAATCAGAAACACCTTCGAAACTTAAGTCTCTATGACTTCTTTTTCTAAGCCTGTTACTGCTCTTCTCATTGATACACTTGAGTTCCTTTTTACCAATTGCGAGAACGAATACCAATAAAACGTTAACATGCTGTTCTTTCAAACTGCTTCTCCAGGGGTAGCTCAAGAAATCCATTGATCTTTATCGGGTGGATATTAACTCAGAAACCCGAATCACACGAAACTTTACATAAAATCAAAAACACCTTTGAAACTTAAGTCTCTTCGACTTCTTTTTCTAAGCCTGTTACTGCTCTTCTCATTGATACACTTGAGTTCCTTTTCACCAATGGCCGTTCAAGAATGCTTCCTGAATAGTCTCCAGTCGATTTAGGGAATGTCCAGTAATGATTAATCTTTGTAGTTGACCCTTCCCGAACACATATTAATTATATTCATTTCATTGCTAACATTGGCGAAAGTATCTCACATCGACATTCATAATAAGAAAAAATTAACATCTGGATGGTTTGAAGTTCTTCTACTTTGAAGATATGAAGGATGTCCTCCAAATGACGAAACATAATGTATTTGGATGCAACTAATGACCAGAAATGATTCTACTGGCGAGGGGGATCCCCCATATGGCTGTCCGGTGGCACTTAACAACGTGTGAACAGGTGACACTACAGATGGCCGGAATGCCGATTATCAGGTGAGTGAAGAAGAGAATGTTAGATGATGATATATGAAGACAACAATCGAAGTAATACATTTTTACAAATGACAAAATGAATTTAAATAATAATTAGCATTTACAGCAATCAAGGGCAGTTGAAGTGCACAATACGTTTTAAATTTTAAAATGTGTCACAAAATATAAATTCAATTAAAAAAATTCATAGAAATACTATAGAGAAATAATTAAATATACAATTTTAAATTGTTTAAAAAGAAGAATTTATGTATTTAAACAAAATGATGCTTTAGATAGAAATCAATACTCTGTAATACGAGATAAATAAGAGATAATTAATTAAAATCAAAACAAACTTCCTGGACACAAATACATTTTTTGTCATTCATTTGCTGTAAAGTTTTAAAAATTACGCTTTTAACTGTTAGAAACTACTCCCATTTCATATCCACAGTTGAATAAAGACCTGCAATTGCTCCTTTAGTATTCAGGCCATATTTGGAGTTCCAGACGATTAAAAAGAGGCGAAATATTCAAATGAAAGGAATGGTTTCAATTTTTGCTTCCTGATAGAAAACTATTTTGTTTAAAGAGAATTATTACTGAAATTAATGCGGTAATTTCCTTCCAAAGCCCCAAGTGGGAAACAATGCTGTTAATAATTTAGGGTCGTATTGTTTTAATTGAAAAAAGTCAGAAATTCATTCATAAGCTTAATTTAAATGCACATTTTTTTAAATATTCATAAGTAAACGAAGTAAAACAAACACAACTAGCAGAAAATTGATGCTTATCGTATCTATTTCCATCCTCAGAATTTGAATTCACGCCCATCAAAAACTAAAAAAGCAGATACTGTATTTGCTGCATTCTCTCAAAATAAAATGTAGTTAACTGAGCAAATCCGACTATCTATCTTCGCGTGTTACTCATGACACTCCCAACTGTGAACTCAAAAAAGATGTTTTCGCCTGGCAATGGCAACTCAGTCAAAAGCCTGTAACAAATGACTTAGATTCCTTCGCAAGTTAGAGGCTCGAAAGAGAGCACAACATAAAAACAGAAAGAAGAGAAAAAAAAAAGAATACTAAACTTTACAGAGAAAAAAATGATAAAAAAGTAAAAAGAATAAAAAATATGTTTATTGAAACAGGTGAAATAAAGACTTCCAGCACAATG
Organism: Argiope trifasciata; assembly: GCA_026543055.1. Classification (NCBI taxonomy): domain Eukaryota; kingdom Metazoa; phylum Arthropoda; class Arachnida; order Araneae; family Araneidae; genus Argiope; species Argiope trifasciata. The sequence continues at coordinate 824,255 of JAPMOQ010013963.1, forward strand.
GAATCTTTTTAGTAAGTTTTCTATAAGCGATTGCTTCTTTCCTTAAAACCATCAATTCTAAAAAAGTAGAAAAGTAATTACAAGACAAGTGGCACTTATATCGTAAAATGCTGAATATTTTCATTTCTAAATGTCTTTTTATGACAAAAAAAACAATACATATTTATATCTGAGCTGCTGGCATATATATTGGAAAATATGGTTCAGTGATATTATTGTCATTCGTGCATTTTCCATATTTTCTTTCAACTTTATTGGAACAAAAATGAAATATTTGTTAAGAAAATAATACTTGAAATTTCAATTTTTTCCTGAGAAATTTTGAAGAAAAATGCGTTAAAACACAGATTTGTTAGTTGTGAATGACAATTTTATTTTTGTAATTCTTAAAGTAAGTTTGGGCTCCTCTGGAAATAAAAAAGAAACAGAAAGATAGAAAGAAAATGCACCTTTCCTTTGATTTTTAAAAGCTTAGCAAAACAATAACTTTTTTCATTTGGCTCGTTAAAAAACGAGACTTTTAATTGCTTCTTGCTTTTGATGTTAGTGCACCATTAATTTGTTTCATGATCCTTTTAGCAATGTGTTTTTTTGTTCTATTTAATTTAGCTTTTAACAAATAAAACTTTTCCTTTTAAAGAAAGATTTTAAAAAAAGAATCCAATTACTGCGAATGTCTTGAATATTAACAAGAAATTCAAACTCATCAGAAAATATCTGTTCTTCTAATGTTTTTTTAAGTTTATATTTACTCACGTTTGTCTTAGAAACTTTGTATTTATTCGAATTGGAAAAGAATCATGCCGAACTTTTTGTCTGTTCTGAATAATAAAATTATTGAAAAGATATATGTAAAATATTCAATAAATATGTATGCATGTGAGATACTTCAAAGACAATAATTAAGAAGCCTCAGCAAGATTTAATTAAACATTTTGTTTGATAATTTGCCTTTTTTTCACAATAGGATACTAATTCAAAAATAGATATTTAAGACATTTATCTATCCACGAATTTCTTAAGAAAAAAAAATTCTAATGATTCTCAAGAAAACTTACAATAATAAATAGTCTATTCTGCAATGAAATACGTTTATTTTAATTTTACTCCCAAACTATGCATGCTTTGGTAAAATTTTCAATAGTAAGTCAAAACTCCAAAAATTGGCATTTGTTCGGTAATCACAAAACCCTATTGCGTCTGCAATGTTTACTAAAGCTTTTGTATATAAATTTAATGCCGCTTCATTGTAAAACTAATTTTATTAATTCTCAATTATTGTGCCTAAATGATGTTTAAAAATGAATCATGCTTCCATGCAGAAAAACTAAATAACCGAAGATAAAAAGTTTAAAAAATTTAACTGTGAGTATAGTTAGTATAGATAAAATAGAAAATGGATTTTTTAACAGAATTCTGAGTTAACTTATTATCATTCAACATGAAATTTAAATGTTAAGTAATAGAAATATAAAATAAATTTACTAAATTTTCTTGTTACTTTTAAAATATTCAGAAAATTATATTCAAAACATTGAACAAACAGGAACATAAACGATTACGACATTTTAAAGAAACAGTAGTCAATTTTTGAAAATCAAGATATTTCTAAAAAAATGATTAAAACGTGACTATTTATTCCATTCGATGATAATGACTTGAATTAAAAGTGAATTTATTCCGTTCATCTAAGAATAAGTTTTAAGAATTTCACATCCAGAGCAGTAAATAGGATGGCATGAAAAATATTTTCTAACTCTTATAACGAACTCTACTGAATCTTAACGTGGGAAGAAAATATAATATATTACAAAATCCAGTCTGGAATAGTTAAATATTGTATTATATTGCAACATTATTAGCAATGAATAATCTTGTTTTTTTTTTCATAATTTCATCATTTGTTTACAATAAAAAAGACCTATGTGGTTGCTTGAAATTTTGAAACTGGAATAAAAATATTCGCTCAGCTTTATCCGTTTGGTTATAGAGGTAATATTTCTGAGAATATAGAATTACTAAGTTTCGAATATTGTATTTCCTTATCAAAATAAATCAACAAAAAATACTTATCAGTTACAAGCAATATCAGCCATGAGTAATCGAGAGTCTATAATAATTTTAACAGCAATAAATTTTTTTGAAATTCTCTTCTCAAAGTTTGAATCTGAAGAAATATCTTGACGACGTTGCACTTAATTTATATATATGGTATAATTCGGCAAAATGAAAAATTTCCTAGTCTTATTATTTTGATTATCAAGATAGATTTGGTTTTGTTTCATTTCTAAGTAATTTCTTTTCTTCCATATTCCTGTAAATACATAAATATTATAAATATTCTTGTATTGAAACTTCTCTTTTTGTAAATTTTTAATATCTTTTGTTGTAGCCCTATTGAATTTATTAGTATCTTCTGATATGAAATATTTTATCCTGTAGATCTTAGCTTTCTGCACGGTTATTACATTTTCCTCAATATCTATATCTATATACATACATACATACATACATACATACATACAAACATATTGGGTTGTTTGGAAAGTCATTTCGTTTTTGTTTTTTTTGTCAAAATGAAAAGAAATTTTCGTTTAATGAATAAATTATTTATTAAATTATAAAATTGCCATTCTGGTCTAATACCTTTTGCCATATTTTTGGTAGTAACATGATTACACGCTCATAAAAGTTTTGGTCTTTGCTGTAAAAAAAACGGATCGAGGTGGTTTTTGGCCTCCTCATTTTAAGGAAAAATTTTGCAAATCAGTTCTGGTACTGATGTACTGTTAACACATCTTCTCCACACATATTGGCTAATTTATTTCTGGCTTGACAGCATTTTTACCTTTTATATAGCAAAAAAGAAAAAAATGACGAAAATGCTGTTTATTGCTCTCCATATTTAAAAGGGCACCATCCAAAAACTACTGCGAAGAATCAGCTGCACTTTTTCACACTCAAGCCTTGCTATATCAGCTCTTAAAACATAAAATGATTTTGCGGTTTAAGTATGAAATTGGGTGCGAAAAATACAATTAAATCCTCTGTCGGGAAAAAACGAAATTACTTTCCGAACAACCTAATACATACATACATACATACATATACATATATATATATATATATATAATTACATTTTGTTTAACGCGTAACACTTTTCACACCATGTTATTTATTTGCAAAAGATGAAATCTTGCTCACAATGTTATTTTATTTACTCACCTGATCTGACTTGAGATCATTTCGAACATTCTACAAAAGATAACTGAAATTTTCAGCAGTTTTTAAAAATTTTAAACTCCTCACATACCTTTAAGTGGAATATTGTGATTAAAATTGAAAATTTGTAATATTGTGAAATTGTTGTTGTTACTCATGTCACTTTACATGTCCGCTGACAGATACTGTCAGCGACATAAGCCAAAAGAGCCTCTCTTGCTTTTTCAATAGCGCCAACTAGGGCCAAGAGTACGACTTAGCTACTTCATGTTTCACATTCGCCTGCCCAACCCCTTTTTTTGGTGGGCTACATTCACACCACTCACAGATAGAACACAGAAGAACAACAATGCCTGAACCGAGACGTTCAAATCAAGGGGAAGATTTGTTACCCCTATACCAGGACGCCGGCATATTGTAATGTAAACATCGTCTTTGCAACATATTGCGTATTTTGCTTTTGTATATTTTGTTGTATTTGTCATCTCATCTCACATATATTCTCAGAGTGTTTAAGCCTTAGCATCTTACAAAGAAGGGTTTTATATATTTTTAAAACATTTCTCCAAATCTTCCTACTTTTTAAACAACTGTTTCTTTGTATTTTATTTCGTAGATTTGTATTTTTTATTGCAAGTTTTTGTTAGTTGCTTGTCTGAGAGATCGAATAAGAATGGCTAAATAACAATAGCAAGAAATATCTAAAGGCTTTTCCAGACTTATTAATAAAGACTAATTTTTAATTTTTGTTTTGATCAATTATCCTGGGTTTTGAATAATGAGAATAGAAGCTGTTTTTGTAAAGAATTCTTATATTATAGATTATGATATTTTGACAGCTATTTTTATATTTGACATTTTACTTAAAATGTTTAATTTTTATACGTGAAAATCGAACCTTCCCGACTGAATTTTACTGTTTTCATACAGAGGTTATAATTTGTTGGATTATTATTTAAAGACGCTACAACTTTCTTACTCTTTTTAGTTTTGTTATATTAAGGTCTACTTTGGAGGACACTTTTTTTCTTAGACCAAGACCAAGTTATATTAAAGGAAGTACATGGTGCTTTATGAGTTTTTATTTGTTTACATGCTTAGAAATTCTTGAATGGAAACTATGTGAAAAGTTAACAGTATTAACAAAAAAGAAATAATTCTACTAAGTTTCTGTCTTTTTGCATATGTAAGAATGCAGATAATTCTTCCGAAATTGCAGGTTGCAGTATAATAGGGAAAAATAACGACATTTTATGTGTCATTTTTTTATGTCATAGAGGTTCGCATGCCCACTCCATAGCTTGAAAATAAAGCTTTGTTATTCATGTTTAGCCGTAATTCATTATACAAGTAAAATTCTTGTCATTTTCTTTTCAACTTAAACTAGGGATTAAATTACATTTTTGTTAAAATTTATATAAAATTTAATGCATGGAGAATTCCAAAAATTTTCCATTTGCTCATAAAATCTAACAAAAAAATCAATATAAGCGGAGTATGTCGTGGTTCTTTCCCTAAATATAAAGTGTAAGGAATTTCTGAGAAATTTTACATGTCTATTCTTATGTCCGTGATTATGATCTTACATACAAATATCTTATGTTCTTTCAAAAGCATAGAAGAAGAAAAAAAAAACTACAACCTGTTTCGTGCTTCTTTTTTTTCTCATTTCCACGGAATAAAACATATACCACGTTTCTATATTTGTATGCAATATGCATGAGTATTATGTACTTATTTTGTGCATGAAATACGAATTAAAAAAAAAATTTAATTTTTACAAAGCTTTTCTTCTGTTTTACATATTGTGCAAGGAATCAAATAACTCACCGCACATTTTTCAAATGTTATAGCAAAAAGAAACTTTCTTCATTGTTTGTTACATTTTCCTATCTCTTACCTAAAGGAACACAAATTAAAACAGCAGGAGTTTATTCTTCACATATAACATTCAAATTTGACATAAAAGGCATAATTTTTTTTTCCTTTTTACCTATTATATGAGGACATAAATAACTCATTTCACATCATTGAAGTCTTTCACCAAAGCAAAAAATCCTTTCTTCACCTTTTATGCTTCATTCTCTTTTATTATAAGTTCAAATACCTACTAAATATAGTAGGGCTTTGTTCTTTGTCTCACACTAAAATGCCATCTACGTACTTTAAAATTCCTGCTGAGCTTACATTTGGAATTGTTCTTGGAGAACACGAGATCAATGCCAGTTATAGAAATAAATCATCCTTCCCGTCAACTGTCATCACCAGACAATACGGATTGTCATTTTATCCCCAAGATATTTTTTCCTTGCTTCTTTTTATTGCTTCTAGCGCTTTTTCCATTTTTTTTATCAAAAAGTCCCGCCCTTCCCGCCCGGATTTCTTCAAGTTAAAACCTTTTTGTGTAATGAGAAACTCTATTGACTGGAAAATTAAGAGAGGGGTTTCTTTACCCAACCGGATCTGTTCATTTTGCAGCGGTTGATGAAGTAATTGTGGATTGACAAACAGAGTGATAAATTGTTTTTTTATTAATTTCTTACGTCAATATATTTTGTAAATTGATTCGCGTTTTTTTTTTATCTTTATCAAAAAAGTGAAGCTGTGATGGTAAAAAAATAACATTGTTTCTTGCTGCAAAAATATAATTAATCTGATAAATTGTTAAATTGAAAGCAGCGCTGAAATTTTTAGGAACAATATAAGTAGAATAGTTGGTGAAAAGCTAAAAAGGATCAAATGAAAGGAATCTGAAAGATAGGTTAGTATGTCCTTTTTGTTTTAAAATGTCATATCTATACTTATAATAAGGCTCAATGTGTGTGTGTGTGTGTATGTTGGCGCTCTACAGGTCAGACTATTGGACCTACAGCGACCAAATTTGGTACATGTATACCTTGGAGGTTGGGAAGGGGCACCTCGGAATTAGAATTTGAATTAATTAAAATTTAAGCGAAATTTCAACGTTTTTTCAATATAACTTCCGAAAATATTATCGCACTAACCTGATTTTTACATCAAGTTAAAGATTTAAAAAAAAGTCTTCTAAATCAATAATTAAAACTGACTGATTTATGAAATTAAAGAATATTATTAGAAAAACGTGTTCTTTTAGAACTTTCCGTCTATCATCTTCAAGAAAATATTAATTTCAGGCCAATCAATGCTCGGAATTACTTCAAGGCTGATGAATATGTGATTTAATTTAAAATTTTAGAATGCATTACTCATGGCGAACCAGCTAGGTGCCAAAGGCGGATAGTCTATAATAAAAATACTATGCACATCAGTATATACGGCAACACTTATTATGTATTGATGATAAATTGATATACACTATTATTTCATGTTACAGAGATGATAATTGAAATAAAAGAATACATTAACCCATTTTTCTTTTCTTTTGAATTTGTCACATTTATCTGATTGCCGAAAAAATAAAATATTTAATCTTACGTACTAGGTGATTATGATTCAATTGATCCAACTAGATCCATGTAGATCTCATTCTGGTTGACTTACTTCATTCAAACTTGATTTATGCTTTATATGGACCATGGGGAAAAGAACATTGCAAAATCAAAATTAACGAATGTTAAACGAACCTGTAGCGACGAAGGGATTGTAAAACATGATTACTAAATCTGAAGACATTGAGAAGTTGAGTGTGCTTGTAGGATAAGAACAGACACCGATTATAAATGAAAGTGTGAAAGAAGCTATTGTTGAAAAATCATTGGACTCTCAATACTCAAGTGATGTCAGGTGATGTGTCTCTTTCCTGTTCTAGTGTATGAAAGACTTAGCGATCCCTTTCAAAATGATATTCGTTGAAGGTCCACGTAGTGGAGTACCTGTATCTTAAAACTCCGGAACAGAATATTGATTTTGTTTACCAGTTTCTGACCAGAAACGATGGCCTTGAAATGTTTTGTCAAATGAGTCGCATTTTCCCTATAACGAAACAGAAAATACTCCGAACTGCTATATATAGTGTACGGCATGTATTGACTCTGAGCGTGAAAAGCTCTGTATTCTGATTACACTTGTTATGTAACAGCGCAGGTATGTTGCGGTTTCATCTCTGATTTGCTTTTTGGTCCATATATCTTTGAGGAAAGCACTTCTTAAGGACCTTGAAAGCATTCCCTCTTGCGTACCCGATATTGTTTCCTTCTAAGGCATTCATTCCTGCCTTACAAGAAAGTAAATGTTACCAAGTCTATTGTCTTCATCCAAGATTGTGCAACACCTGATATTTCAGTGTTACTGCTTCGAGCTCCTTTTGGAACTGATTGATTTAATTTGAGACATTTTTCTCGTCTATTCGTTCTCTAGATTTATTGTTGCTGTACTTAATGAGCCACGTTTCCATGCGCTTAACAAAATTTGAATCTTTAATTTTTGTAGCCGATTTTTTTCACGGTAAAAATAACGCATGCAGGAAGTTTCAACGAAACACGTCAGCCAGAATATTTACTACACAAGTTCACAATAGAATCAATTTAATTATAAACACCCTATATTATTTTCGTATTTAGTTTCGAAGCAAAATCTGGTCAAAGATTTAGAGAAAAAGTCTTGTAATAAACCATTTTCTAAAAATTATCATGTCATCCAATTTGTTGTGGTTTTTTAAATTTATATCTTAAAAATGGAATGCATTAGTCTATGTAAACGTTAAGTAGGGGTACTGAGTGTAGTATTTAAACATAACTAAACTAATATTAATGTTATTTTGCGAAATAAAAAGCCTCGATTGGATAAATGAAATTATTTAAGTACAAACCATCTTTTATCTACCATATTTTATCCAAAAAAATATCTTTTATCTATGGGAAATAATTCAGTATAATGGAATTTTGGTGCATATACCTTCAAACTTCATAATTATATTGACAATACTACTGATATGAATAAGATTATTTTGATTTTTTCATCTCTTATAAAAATCATAACTTTTAGATAAAAAAAATTACTTAATTTCGGGTTCCGTTTACTGCCTGCCCATGTCTCAAAGTGTAATGAAAAACATTAAGATTTATTTTTTTAAATATTACTTATTACATTTTACCAACCACATTTCTATTCAAGATTAAGTAAGTTTCCACGTCGGTAAGATTAAAGAAAATTTTCTTTAATTTTATTTTTCACACATATGATCATTTTGTTCACTCGCTAAGAAGTGCATTTCCAATTTGGATTGTATATATATGTCAAGCTTTTTAGTGGAATAAAAATGTATTTTTCCACTTTATATAATTGCAGAACATAAGGCATGCTTAGAAATTACCAACTTAATATATCATCAACAAAGAACAAAAATCTTGTAATATGAAATTTAATTGTTTTCGGATTTATTTACTGGAAAAAGACTTATAATAAACTAAAATTTTGTAATTATTATCTTTCTAATTTATTGTTATAAATTAGAAGAATGCATAGTTATAATACTTAATTCTGAAATGTACCGCTTAATGAAATAATAAGCTGATATATTGATAATATTATATAAGAACACGAGAACAGGTTGTATAAATTTATTCATTTACAAGGCACATATCAATCATTTATAGATAAAATATTTTGCATACCTGATTTGCTTCGTTTTTCTCAAGCACAAGAAAATTTTTAATCATTTAATAATTTCACATATTTTTATCCTTAAGTGTATCTTAATATGTATTAAGGTGTATTTTTATTGATTCAAATCTTCTATAAAATCAAATATTGATACAAATTTTGAAATAAAATACTTTCATAAAATCCTAGAAATTTCAAAAAGTATATAAAATCAAAACTTTTCTGTGGGTAAGTACATAATCTTTCCTCTAAAAATAAATCCTTTGTAAAGTCATTTAATATTACCTTAATTTTTTTTAAAGTGTAGATTCAAGAAAGTTAAGTTAGAGTAATAATTCTATCAACAAGGCGAATACCAGTTTTTAAAGTCTTTTCCTGAAATCGTACCTTTGAAATAAAAACTAATCGCATTTAGTATTTTCTCATTGCATTTCAATTCAGTTTAGTAAGAAATTTGATCTAGCCTAATTTTAGAAGATAATTATTTTTATGATACTTTTCCTAGTGCATATCTATGTATGATCACTAAATGAAAATTAATTTGTTATTGGTTTTTCCCATAAAGAATAATTTTCTTCAATCCTTCAACGAGGAATTTACACTTAGAATTACTTAATATATATTAAGTATCTAAGCCGAATAAAATCAATTTTTGCCATTTTTAAATAATAGTATGATTACCAGAATATATATATATATATATATATGTGTGTGTGTGTGTGTGTGTGTGTGTTCCGTAATTTTCAACTCATTACTCAGAAGTAACTAATGTTACTTAATATGAAACACACTCATGTATAGTAAATAATGGCTAAAGGTTTTAGTAAACTATTGAACCGGACAAGCGTCTCGCACAAACTGGGGAAATATTATGGCATACGTCTGACACCTGCCTATCTAAGTGAAATACATTAGAGTAACATCTGATTAACATCATATCTCTACATACGAGAGAGTTGTACACATACCACATATTTAACAATTGCACTTCACTCAAAGTGTGCCTTTAGCAGCTTGATGGTATTTAGTCCCTTCCATAAATAATCATATTTTCACGTCATGATTAATATTTCTCCTATGCAGATATTCTAAACTGCTAACTAACTGATAGATAGTTCTTTATTGTGTTTCTTTGTACAGCATATCGAGCTCTCACTCGACTGTTACGCAAAATGATAATAATATCACCTACATTATGTTTATTTCATAGTGTTGTAGATTACTTCATGAGGGCTACTTTAGAGAATTTATGGATACATTTAATGTATACATCATTGAGTAGTTGTGACCGAGGTGACGTAGTGATGGGATCTAGAGAATTCCAACTCGATACCCTAATCCACTAAAGAAACTCTGAGTAATAAGCTGGATCGAGAAACACATGCTCTCTTGTTGGTATTGTTCAAAAGGTGGGGTGTATTCGAGGGTGTTTAACAGTAGCTTAAAATTTAAGGGTTTTTAGGAAATTTAGGAGCACAAAATAGTTTTCGCTTTGTTTAAAAAGAAGCAAAATGATCATCAAACTAAACAAAATTTTTAAGAAAATATACTTGTAAATTAAATTTATCATTCCATTTTTGAATATCCGGTGTTTGTTTTTCATGATTTAGACTCATAAAAATATATGTCGGAAAATATTTAACTTCAATTTTCTCTACAATCAAAACAATAAATTTTAAATACTTAGTTCCAAAATTAAAGCATATATATTAAAAGATTCATCGTATTTATTAATCTTCTCATGGAACTAAAACAATTGATAAAGCATTATTTAATCATCTCGGCACATAACTTAATCCATAATAGTCGTAAGAAAGTGGAAATCACTTCTCTTGATATGACACTATTTATCAAGATAATTGGATGAAGATATCAAAATATATTGATGATATGATACAATTTCGTAAAATAAATATTACATGTTTTGAACACTCAAATGCCGAATAAAACCACTTTTTAAAGTAAATACAAATCTTTACATTCCTTTCTCCTGCTCTACCGAAAATGTAGGTCTTTTAGACTTAAACCTATTAGGAATTTAACAAATAGAGCTTTAGTTTCCTTCTACGTGCAGGATTAAAGCGTCCTAATGATCTGCATTTTGAAAGTTCCCGAGCTTTAGCGATAAATCTCAAATCTAATTTCAAGTGGTCGATAATCTCATTAATTACCTTTAAGATCAACTTTGAAGCTGAAATGAATTTAATCTCACTTACTTTTATGAAACTAATCCAATAATAATTTATCTAGTCATTATTTAAAGTTGTCCTTTGGCATTTAGGGCAGAAAGCAAGCATTAGGTTCTCCATCTGTGACTTTTTGAGGTTTGATGAATTAAATTCGCATTGCACTTGAAGTGAAATATTAGAATCGAAAAGTTACTGAACATATAATTTATTTTGGATTTCATTACTCTACAAATAATATTAACTTTTCTTGTTAATAAACATTCTATTAAATTATTTTTACTTGATTGAAAACACGATTTTTTAGTATAAAATAACTAAACTTTTAAATTAAAAATTTATCAGTTTTGAAATAACAAATATCTTTTTCATTTTTGGGCTACTTTTTTGTATATCACATGGTATTATGCAATTATTTTATAAATCGATTAATAGGGCTTAAATGACTTTAAAAATCAATTGAATGCAAAATTTTATAGAATTAAATTCTGTTTAAAATTTTTAATACAAAGTATAATTATATAAATTAGAATCCAAAATATAATTATATAAGTTAGAATCCATAATAATTTTTTATTACAATTTGATTTCGAATTAAATTGTAATTGAAACTTTCGAATTTTTTTTTTTTGTTATTAACTTCGTTAGTTGTAATATATCTTAATAGAAATGCACTATTGTGCGATTGAATTATTTTCAAGCGATAACTCTTCAAACATGGTCAGCGAAAAAGATATTTGAATGTTTTTCAAGCAAAACTTAGATTCATAGAGATTTGTAATATGGTAGCTGTTTTTGCTTAACTTCAACTTCCTCAAGTTTGTCAACAGGATTTCGCCATGATCTTAAATTAGAATCAGTATTTAGGATTAACAGAAAATGAAGTATTTACAACTCGTCTAGACACTATTTAATCGTTAATATGAAATTAAAAATTTGGTGTCATATATCTCTAACGATAAGTGGGAGGGGGTATAATCAGCTGTGCCTCACAAGAAGCAATTTTGATATCTAGTTTTTCAGTGGTCTTATTTCTCATCTACAAGTTTATTTGTATCTTTTAAAGCCAGTTTGTTGCCATTAATTACCATTCTCATGTTTGCTTACATCTATACGTAATACTGACGGAAATTACATAGTTTACTTAGAGATGCGAAATTTAATGAAAAGCAGTATTTGTAGTAAAAAAACAAATAAAACGGAATTTTGTATAAAATATTTTTATAATAGATATGATAATTATTTTCCAACAAAGTTATAGAATATTTTAATATTCTTCCAAAATTTTAAGGAAATTCCTGCAACAGGATAATTTAAAGAAATTATTTTGGATAAAAATCAGAAAACTGTCCTAAAATTTTAAGGAGTTTCTTCATAATAAAAAATTGAATGAATTTATTACATTTTTCAGTCTTAAGTGATATCGTTGAAACATGAATTATAGTCTATTTGCATGATTTCGTTTTCCACATCTCCATTTAACATAAAACTGAAGTCAATGGAACAAAGTATTTCGTTTTATTCCTTTCACGTTATCCAAAGAATGGAACACTTAAATGGAATGGGAAGTTTTTAAAATATTGGAAAAAAAATAAAACGACTGCAACTGTAAGATATATTTCTTAGAAATGTCTATTGTTTAGTTGATGCATATCCACACTCATAAAAATGTTTAAATTCTGTTTGAAGAAAAACTTCTATTTCTTCAACTTGGGAATAATTAAATAAATATGCTTAAAAGGAACATTATTCCTATGATAAAATTCAATTAATATCACTCTTTTATCGTAGATGTATAAAAATTATTTACTGCATATATGGGATCACCTGAATACATAGCGATTTTAAAAATATAATTGTATTATTAGACTTTCCGTTAAAAATTAATCTAATTCTTTTGACTGCTGTGTTCTGTTCGCATATCAAGTATCAAAGTCACTAAAACAAACAGTAAATCACACCAAATATAATGGTGTGTATGGAATATAATATTTCCAAGGATTACAAAAAGTTACACAATTTGTTAAATGTTTTTGAAAAGTCTAGTTTTCAGTTTCTGTTTTCAGAGTGCATTAGTCCTCCTGTTTGAACAATCTCTAAATACTTTTAGTTTCTATACGCAGAGCTGAATTGAAATTAGTTTCCCTGCTTTTATAATAAATGTCGAATTTTGTATTCATTTCATTTTTAATTTTTTCCTACCCTTTTATTCTTTATTAAATCAGTCGTCAAATAATAATAAGCTGTAACATCATGTTATGATTATAATTGAAGTATTGAACTTATGGCAGACCCTTCAATAAAAAAGTATATGGTTGATATTTTATAGGATGACTCAATATTGCTGGACAAAAATCCTTATATTTGATATTCTCGGAGTATTCTAAAAACGGACAATGAAAAAAATTTGACTCACTAATATCTTCGAATACAGTGGTAAAATTTTGTAGATTTCACTTGATGAAATTTTACTCCCAAAATTTTTTTCGGATTAAAAATAACAAAAAAAAATCTTCATGATAAATTCAGTTTTTAAAAGTCTTTTGTCGTAAATTCAAAGAAAGACTAAGTTTCATCCTTTTCCAATATCTAACGCTGCACTGTTAGATTTATTTTCCCTGAATTTAGAAAGTTAACTAATAATTACTAAAAAAAAATGTTTCATGAAACTTACTCTACATATTTGCCAAGATTAAACAATTGCGTTATATTTATTTATTTTTATCAATAGAGAGCACATCTTCATATTTTTTTCAAAAAACAAGTTCTTTTCTTTGTGTTATTTTCGCATTTTTATCTGCTGCTTATCTCCTTCTAAGACTGTGCACATTAGTTGAGAATTGCATAGTTATTTTTAGTATTCTAGTTCTAATGTCTATATCTTTTTATAATTATTTTAACATTACTCTCATTTTTTTTGCTTCCCTTGCTGATATTTCACACACACCCTTCCTTGATAAATTTCGTTTTATTACCTGAGAATCATTATTATAATTTCTTCTATTTTTAATTTTTGGTTTTAATAATACGTTTTTATTTCGAATATCAAATGATTAGATTATTTAACATGATTTTCATCCCTCTTGCAACTATGCCACTCTTCATAGGAAAGAGATAGTATTGGTTTATTAATTCATTCAAATTATTCTGGTCTCAGTATTTTCTATATGAAATTTTTGTCTTACTTTCCATATCGCCAATCGCCGTTGTTATTTCATGTCCCTGTAGAATCCGTAAAATAACATTCGTAAATTCGTATGTGTATGTGTAGATTTATTTATTGTCACCAAAAATACGTAAAACTGAGATATTCTGCTGCTTGTAAAATTTTATCCGAATATTTCCTAAGCTTGACATTTTCCAAGTTATCTTATATATATATATATATATATATTATCCCATTAATGCTAGTACCTCCCAAAATGTTGACTCTTGGAAAATCCTTTCTACCTCTTGAAAATAGCTATTGTTGGCTTTGACTACAAAACATCATCTATTATGATAAGCGAAATGGTTAGGCTGTTTGACTTTCTTCCCCTAAATTGCATCTTTTTAAAAACAAGGCTTTAACAAGGTTTTAAACAAACAAAGTAAGATGCCGCAGTTAACTCGCAAATACTTCATCTTCCTTTTTTTCTAAAAAAGAAATCTACCGAAAATGAATTCCTGTACCAACCTTTCTGACTTTAGAAACATTTTAAAATAGCGTTTGTATTCTTTCACAGCAAAACATCATCTATCATGATATGCAAAATGGTTAGGATATTTTACGTTCATCCTATGAATACACAGTTTTTACAGAAATAACGCATAATACCATAATCAGCTTCATATGTATAGGATTTGTTTTTTTAATAAAAGACAGCAGTTTGATAATCATGCTGTTGAAACATAGCTTTTTTCTGAATAAATTTGATGAATTTGGTGGAATTATATATACAGGTGTGTGCTTGCGTGCTTATGTTATGACGAAACTTCATAAACATTTAAGAATAAGTGTCATAGCATATTTAAGATTTTTTTGTCCATGCAGAAACAGGCTTCTGGATATAAAAAATATGTTGTGTCTCTTTAATTTCAGTATGTGTATATATATCATTTATATAAGCAAATAATTACCTCGGAGACATTAAAAAATACTTTGTTAATGATGTACTAAAATGTAAATAGTTAAAAAATGTAAAAAAACTCTTATTTTATAGTTTTTAATTAATAATTTGTAATTCATTATTTTAAGTTTTAAAAAAATCTCAGAAAATCATTTTCTCTCAAATTCCGTAGCAGGTGACGCCATTGTTAGAGAATCAACATTTATTTAGCGTATCGATTAACATGCAATAAGCTCTGAAAATATTAAAATAATATGCTATTATGGAGATAACAGATTTGTCATTGTGTTAAGTGTTAAATATTTTTAAAAAAAATGAAACCTTGGGGATTTGGGGAGAAGTCTGCTTACCGTATTCTATTTTTTTAATCATACCATAAATAAATTTGAAAAAAAAAATGTGTATTCATTAAAGTTGAAATGTCTTACTCAAGGAACACGACATCTAGTTTGAAAATCATTTTAGATGATGATTAATAAATATCTACATCAAACATTCACCAAAACTGGCCTATTTTTAACTAATAACATATCATTTTAGCAATAGACAATTTAATGTAGTCATTTTGGATATAACCAAAAGCAATATTAAGAGCCATTGCGGAATCTACGAAAAATTCTTCTCTAATAATGAATTCCATCCTTGTTTTGAATGAAAACAAGGCATTTTGTTTTAAAGTAACTGCAAAAATGATTTTATTTATATTTTCTCGTAATCAAATTGTAAAAGGATTCAGACTACTAAACAGTCATTAATATGACATAAAAATGACATGATTCCCTTTTTCTTTGTTTATTTTTCTTTGCAATGAATCAATATCCCAATTTGAAATTATTCAAGAGCGGCATTATTTTAGAGGAAACTAACCGACTCTCGCAAAATCCTGCACACCCCATCATGGAAATCTTCAATATTAGGTTATCCAATGAGGTATTGATTAAATGAAACCTCAGGAATTAACAAGGGCAGCGTATTCAGTACCAAGCTATGTATTGCTATTGAATAATAATTATAATGATTCATTAGCAAATGAGAATCATATAACAAATAATCACTATACAGTTTAATTCACTGCAAATATTTAGACGGTGTAGTGTGTAACAATATCTACTGATTGTAATAAAAGGTATCCCTGTTCACGTTATAAGATTGATCTATTAATGAGCAGACATTTTTATAATGCTCAGATGAATGAGAATTGCATGGAACAATATAATTTAGCTCATTACAAGGCATTTGAACTAAAATATTTGCCCGTCTACATTAAAAGACCCAAATTCAAGTTTAGACTGAACAAAAAGGTCTACAGTTGTATTGTAGAAATTCTATCAATCCATGGATGAATGAAAACTATACAAAAACGAATAGGAAAAATTCTATTCAAAGCCAAATTTGTGAATGTTTTAATACATAAATTGAAAAAGTCAACCCTAATCTTAAAAGACTTATTCAGACTTGGGGAATTTAAGTGCGCAACTCGGCACAAAATATATATATGGTACCCCTGACAGTTTAGATTCATTCAATATATATTAGTTAGTATTGTGTATAGCAAAAAGTTCGAATCTGTATTTTGTTTATTTACAGTAAGCGAAACTCGTCTGAGAGTTGAACGAAACAGAATAGTTATATTTGAAGCATTAAATTTTTTGTCCGTGTTTTAGATTAAAATAAAAAATCGTACATAAATACATAATTTAAGGCTATAGGAACGTTCTGTTGTTTTTTCCATAGAAATTGTTTTGTAGATCATTCATATATATATATATATATATATAT